>OAMR01000639.1:525387-550490 GCA_900205405.1 Echinochloa crus-galli | reverse complement strand
TATAAAAGCTGGTGCAAGCTTGCTTGCTTCTCCCACACCTGCTCACTCTGAAATTTCTGCTAGGAAGCTCTCTCTCTCTCAAGATTCTTTGCTCACATGAAGATGCCAATGCTCATCTCCAGCATTTCCTGGAGATTTGCAACACCTTCACCATCCGCGGAGTAAGTATCGATGCCATTCGCCTTCGTTTATTCCCATTCTCACTATTAGGCAAGGCGAAGCAATGGTTTTATGCTAACCGCGAGCTGTCTCTTATACACATCTATTTTACCCCATTCGCCCGGAGGCAGTCGAACGCTGTCCGCAAATCGTTAACCAGATCGTCAGCCTTTCTGGTTTTTACAACGATATCGTCCACATATGCCTCCACGGTCCGCCCGATGTGGTCTCCGAAAACGTGTTGCATACATCGTTGGTATGTTGCTCCAGCGTTTCGGAGGCCAAATGGCATAGTGACGTAGCAGAACATGCCAAATGGGGTGATAAAAGAAGTCGCGAGCTGGTCGGACTCTTTCATCTTGATTTGGTGATAGCCGGAATAAGCATCAAGAAAGCAAAATAATTCGCACCCAGCAGTGGAATCTACTATCTGATCTATTCTAGGCAAAGGAAATTGAACCTTGGGGCATGCTTTATTTAAACCGGTGTAATCTACACACATACGCCATTTTCCATTCTTCTTCTTAACTAGAACAGGATTAGCGAGCCATGTTGGGTGAAATACCTCCTTGATGAATCCGGCCTCCAAAAGCTTGTGCACCTCCTCCCCGATGGCTCGGCGCTTCTCCTCGTCGAACCGCCGCAACCGCTGCACCACCGGCTTGGAGTGGGGCTGGATGTCAAGGGAGTGCTCGGCGACCTCCCTCGGAATGCCCGGCATGTTCGAGGGCCTCCACGCGAAGATGTCAGCGTTGGCGCGGAGAAAGTCGACGAGCACCACTTCCTATTTGGGGTCTGGTGCTGACCCTCAACGCCTTGCCCTCGGGGTCGAGGGGTACCGCCTTGGTGTGCTCCGCAGGCTCGAAGGCGCCTGCATGCCTCTTCGCGGAGTCTGCGGCCTCGTTGACCATCTTTTCGAGGTCGGCCACCAAGGTCTCGCTGTAAGCAAGTGCCTCCGCACCCTCGACGCACTCGACGTCGCACGAGTAAGCATGCTCGTACGAAGACCCCACAGTGATGACGCCTTTCGGTCCCGGCATCTTCATCTTGAGGTAGGTGTAGTTGGGGACCGCCATGAACTTGGCGTAGCACGGTCGTCCCAGGATGGCGTGGTATGCTCCTGGGAACCCCACCACCTCGAAGGTGAGGATCTCCCTCCGAAAATTATCCGGGGTGCCAAAGCAAACGGGCAGGTCGATCTGCCCGAGGGGCTGGACCCGTTTCCCTGGCGCGATGCCATGGAACGGCGCCTTGCTCGGCCTTAGCTGATTTACCCCGATGCCCATGAGCTCCAAAGCGTGGACATAGAGGATGTTGAGGCTGCTGCCTCCGTCCATCAGCACCTTGGAGAATCGCGTGTTGCCGATCACGGGGTCGACTACGAGCGGGTAGCGTCCCGGATTAGGGACGTAGTCCGGGTGGTCCTCGCGGCTGAAGGAAATGGTCTCGTCCGACCAGGCGAGGTAGGCGGGCGTCGCAGGGTGGATGGAGAAGACCTCCCGGCGTTCGCGCCTCTGCTCCCTGGACGTCATGTTCGCGGTGGGGCCCCCAGCGATGAAGAAGACATTCTCCACGTGGGGGAACGCGCCGTCGCCACCTTCGCCCGGATCTTTCCTCGGGCCACCTTCCTTGGCGGAGGCGCGCCCGAAGTGGCCTTTGATCATCTTGCACTGCTCGAGGGTGTGGGTGACTTGGCCCTTGTGATACGGGCACGGCTTCTTCAGCATCTCGTCGAACAGGCCTCAGCCCTGGGGAGGGCCTCGAGGGCCCCTGCGGCCTCGATCGGCTGCGAGGGCTTCGTAGGAGTCGTCGTCTTGATGCAGCTGCTGGGGTTGTCGGGCCTTCTTGCCTTTACCGCCTCGTTTCTGCTTTTTTGCTTTCCCCCTGGATTTGCTGCCCTCCACCGGCTGCTCCTCCCGCTCGAGGGTTCCCCATGCTCGTTCGAGGGCTGCGCCGCGGGGGGCGGGGGGAGGACGAGAGTAGGCAGAACAGTGGCGCCGAATGAAGCCTGCAAGTCCTGTCTCTTATACACATCTAGATGTGTATAAGAGACAGGGATGACACGTCGCTCCACGCGAACCTGGAGCTCGCGCAGTGCTCGCCGCCTCCTGATCTGGGACGGCGTTGGCGATGCCGGGGGCCCGGTTATCAGGCCAGGTGCCACGGAGGCGAGCCGCGTGAGGAAGCCCTCACCGGTCGCTTCGAACTCCAGGCTCCCGAACGTGATCCGGTACCCGCGCGGAAGCGGGCCGGGAGGCCCCGCGGCGAGCTGCGTCGGCATGGCGCAAACGCGGCCTGCCGGTGAGAGAACTGCTCGGGAAAGCGGTCGATCACAGCGCTCCCCTACCTGGCGCGCCACTGTTGGTGCTGAGATTGGCCGACCAACCTTAACGCCTAACAGAATGCGCTGTGTCCCTGTCCCTCACCGGTTGATGCAAGAGCTAGCACAATGACTCAAGGGATTTATCCTGGTTCCGGCCACGGGGCCGTACGTCCAGCAAGGCGTGCTCTTGGGCACTATACTATCTTGCACCGGGGTGCTTGCAGTGGGGGGCTACAAGCTCGGCGGGAGAGGAGGCGAGGCTTCCAAGTCCCTGTGTGAGTGGGTGATTGAGGCAGAACGCCAGTGTCGCGATGGGTGTGTATGTGTGCTCTATCGTGGATGTCGCCGTCCTGTCGCCCTGGCCCCCTTGAAAGGGTGCCCGCCTCTTCCTTTTATAGACCAAGGAGAGGGGGCTTACAAACGCGGGTACTGTTTGCTGCTACTGTGGAATGTCCTCTGGGGCGTGGCATCGGGCGTCGCGGCCGTCCCCATGCGTGTCTTGGTGCGGCTTCGAGGGGCCGGGAGAGCTTCCGTTGATATTTGACTGCAGGCCGTACGCTCCTTCGAGGCTCCCTCATGCCCCCTTGAAGGTGGCGCCGTGGGAAAGGACCGGAGCAGGTGAAACAGGGGATGGAACTGTGGCCGCTGCCAGCCACAGTGTGTGGCATGCCCGCCTCGTCGGGAAATGACCGGGAGTGGTGGAACAGCGGTGCCGAATGACGCCTGCCAGCCCGTACGACGATGACGGGGGCAGGTGGTCCTGCTTGCTGAGGTCTGCCGAGGTGACTTGGCACGGCGCGTCCGCCCGGAGTCCGCCCCTGGTCGTCGCCCGTACGCTATTCGAGGGCGGCCTAATGCCCTCTCAAGGGCCTCACGGCCGGGGGAGGACGGGAGTTGGCGTAACAGTGGTGTCGAATGACGCCTGCCAGCTCGCTCAGAGCCTTGCACAGTGCCGCGTGCGTCAGCGTACCCGCGGCGTGGTCGCATAGTGACCAGAGTAGGTGCAACAGTGGGCTTCCGTGGTGTCAGCGGCGTGGTGCGGGGCTCCCTTTTGACTTTGGCCCCGGACCGGCGGGGCGGGATTTAAATGCGGCTGCCGGGCGGAGTGGTTGAGCGTCTTGGTGCTTGCGCCGAGGAGGTCTTGAGCGAGGCGGAGTTTGGGCTCGAGAGGGTCACGGCCCTCGAGCGAGGCGGAGATCAGGGTCAAGCCTGCTCGAGGGGGCTGCTGACCTCGAGCGAGGCGGAAATAGGGTCTCGCTACTTCGAACCCCTCGGTGGCCGAGACGGAGCGACATCTTGGGCCGCGATGAGCGGTGGTGGGCCGTGTTGCCCGGGTTTTGTTTGGGCCGTTGTTTACCCTAACCTCTTTGGTTTGGCGTTTTTGAGGGTGTTTACCCCGATGGTTAGGGGACCCCCTCGGGATGTCCCCGACAGGCGCTATCTGGTGTGTGCACATGACCAGGACTGGATGATGCCGTGCTGGTACGACCAGATATGCCAATGGAATCAGCATTCTACGTTAATTATCTTTCCTTTGTTTTGCTAAATTTAATAGTTTCCATGGAGCAAGTGTACTTATGCCATGTTACAACCTAGCTAATAGGATCACGATATCTATGTTTTCCAAGGAGCCAGAAGTGTGTGTCATGTACTCATGTTGGCATGTTGCCGCGCTGCCTAATAATGACGATAGTCGATAGTTTAAGCCATCATGTTAATTAAGGAACATCACATAGATAGGAAGGATGGAATCGCTGCGAGCAATAGTAGATTTTTTCTTGTCGTGTTTTTTTTTTGCAATATGCTCTTCAATTCCTATGCTCCGTTGTTTCTACTAGATCTTATTGCTCTTGATGTTCTGAGAAAATCAAAATTTTGTTTTCCTTCTATATTTCCCATGTTGAATTCAATTATTGAAGATCATCATAATCATTTTTTGTAATGAATAATTCCATTTTCAGGGTTCATTTTTCCTAGACAAAAAGGACCTTTGTACGTACTTGCGTTTTTTTTCTCTATGGTAAGATTGATGAGGCAAGTAGTTAGTCTACTGCCTAGTACTGGACTGGACTAGGGCACCACCGGAAGGAACACAATGCTCCCTCCAGTCTTTGTCTGTTTCGATATGCACTTAGTCAACACCACATATTAGTTTTGAGCATCAATATCTCTTTGAATTTTTTAAATTAACTTTTGAAAGATATAATGGCTATATTCATCTTCAATACAATAGTAGTTTCAAGATATTATTACACACTTGGCATATTTTGAATTTTTTTTTTGTCTTTTCCGAAGTTGCATCTATAACTTCAAGAAAATAGCCTGTTCATGGATGATGACATGGTTGGGGTATGATCATAGAAAATATCCTTACTAGATACCGGACTTAATATTATCAAATTTTTGTAAGGCCGTGTTTCTTTCCCCGGTAAAAATTTTGCCGCTGCCAACGGATGGCAGGCCTGCCACGGTTGGTAAAAAATTTGCCCGTGTTCCCAACAAAGTTTTGTCCAAGTATGGGCCAACGTGGAGCTCACCGGTGGGGGCCCATGGGTACATATGTGGTGAGGTGCATTTTGACTGCCTGAAAATTGACGGATGTCAGGCCTGCCATCGTGTCAGTGGCAAAATTTTGCTCAGCCGAAAGAAACACGGCCTAAAAATAGTTTCTTGTTGACCATGTCGTTGCATGAAATCCAAGTTATTTGAAGACCAGAGGGAATAATACTACACTAGCCTGTCTATTTTTACGTGCTTTAGAATCTTAGCCTATATATAGGAGTATGTTACGAGCAACAGTGTGACATGTAAAAAACAGAGGGGGTATTTTTATCATCCTTGAAAAGGTACCAAAATTAAAACACATTGAACTAAGGTACAAAATTTTATTTTATATGTAAAACAGATTTAACACATAGAAAATAGTAGTCATTTTCCCGTGAAACAAATGATTTTCCAGGATGTCATCTTCCAATACGTGGAGATAACTTACACCATATGGACTCATCACAATCTCATTCAGAAAATAAGTCGTTATTAGATCAGCTAATTTTCTAAAATTTAAGTCAATATACAATATTTATCTATAGATTAAGGAGATGGGTATAAAAGTCCATCAAACAAATTGAACTGTGGTCGTCAGTGACCTCAGCCAAGTACAAATATATGACCCCCTTCATTGAGAGGTGCATCATTGGAACATCTGAGGTCTCACCAAAGTTTTTTGTCCCTAGATTAACCTGTACACGTCAACGTTTTGTCAAAAGATGATCACACGGTTAGCATAAAAATATTACGTATGTTTAAGTACTTCAGCTGCAAGTTTGACGATGAAATTAAAAACTAAAATCTTATACGAGATAAATAAAAATGACATGTGTGAAAGAGACATGTTATCCTGGGAATTCTTATAATCTGAACAGCGACTTGTGCACAAAATGTTATTAGTTCCTGCTTCTGTAGTTCTGTAGTTTCTTATGTCATCAGCTTCTAACAACGCCTTTTTAATTCAACAAACATCTTCAGCAAACGAGCTGAGGAGAAGGGACATAACCTTGGTGATGTCACAGATTCACGTCCGTGATGATGACAGATAATAACACAAAAAACAAATTAATCATCGTCTGCAGGTGAATTACATCGGGCAAAAGTCCATTCAATTCGGACGACACTGCATATCGGAACTATGCAAGAATATGTGGGACCAACAACAACGCAACATGTCGATTACTATTTCGTGCCATAGGATAGGATGCAATATACACGATTCCCTAGAGTTTTTTTTTCGTTCCCTAGTGTTTTTAAAGTTTTCAAAGGAAAAAATTGTTTCCCCTAGAGTTATCTTTACAATCTATTGGAAAATCATGTTTTTCCTCGAAATCCAACGTGTTTATAGTTGTTAGGTTTTGTCCTCCATCAAAAATTGATGGTGGAGGAGCACACCATATTAGGCGGGGGCAGTCCTCACGTACGATACTAGTGTTTTGGGTTGAGTTAGGACTAGCTCTTGGTTGGTTGTGGCTCTAGTGGACCTAGTCTTGTTGGGGCGCTGGCACGTGTAGGGCTGGACAAAATGCTCGAAGCTCGTTAGCTCGCTCGGATCGCAGCCGGCTCGGCTCGACTCGGCTCGGCTTGTTGCATATTGCTAACGAGCCGAGCAAGAGTTTTTGCTCGTTAGTATAACGAACGAGTTCGAGCCGGCTCGCGAGCTGCTTGCGAGCCAAACGAGTTAGGAGGTTTAATAGACTAATGAGCACATTATTAATTAATAATAATATATGTATCTATATGCGTAGTTCTAGATGATGTTATGATTATATCCTATTATTATAGTATGATAGAGTAGATTTTGAAGGTATTAAGACCATATAGATATTATAATTTTTTATATTATATATATTATTGTGGTAATTTTAATTTAATCCTAGCTCGCGAGCTTAACGAGCCAGCTCGCGAGCTTAATGAGCCGAGCCAGGATTTTTGCTCGTTTCCTTAACGAGCCGAGCCGAGCTGGCTCGTTTGGCTAACGAGCTCGAATGAGCCGAGCCAAAACGAGCCGAGCTCGCTCGATATCCACCCCTAGACACGTGGATATAGCGGATTGAGCCGGAATCCGTTGCGCAATCTAACAAGTGGTATTGGATGCAAGGAAGCGTTGTTCAAGGTTACGTAATAGAAAAGTTGGGCCCAATATATGACAGTGGAGATTATTAGGTTTAGTCCCATACCGAAAATTGATGGTGTGGAGCATAGAATATAAGACGAGGGAAAATCCTGATCTATCAAACTAGTCTTTTTGAGTTGAGTTAAAACTGAGTCATGATTAGTTATGGCTCCGATCCCATGGACCTGCACTTGTTGGGGGCGCTAGCCCGAGGGTATAGGGTCCGAGCCGAAATCTGCTACGCACTCCACGTAGCGCGTGGGGCTGGCACAGCCCACGTGCGAGGGCGGGGCTGGCGCCGAGCTGGTGCGGCTGAAGCACGAGGCCGACTGTTGGTATATGATTCTCAAATCATAAGCCAAACAGTAAAAAGCTTGGGTCTAACTTTTTTTTTTGAAAAGGGAAGCTTTATTGATCTTAGACAATTACATCGAGATGATACAATTATATAAGATACAACCCGGCCTCTGCATAACTAAGATGCACACAGCAACAAAAAATGAGAGCACCATGACCTAGCAAACTACCACAAGCATCTTCATCTTCATCCGCTTCACAAACCAAAGCAACTCTTGGACTTAGTATACAGCTCAATGAAACCAAACGATATATGTAGTACAGCTCAAAGACAGTACCGTAATCTTTTGCGTGCCATGCGAAACGAAGATACGTGATTGGAGAGAAGAAAAGAAAATGGATTTTGAATTTTGATGGGAAGTATGCAGAGGAAGCTAGGACGGGATGGAAGAAGGAGATGCATATGCATGCATGCCTGAGGGATGGCGAGGCTGGCAATGGTGAGGCCGGCGATGAGGTCGGACTTGAAGAGGGCGAAGGAGTAGCCGGGCATCCAGTCCAGGATGGGGAACAGGTACTTGACCGCCATGAGCCACTGCGTCCCCGCCGGCTGCCCCTTGAAACCCCGGAACGGGTCGTCGGGGAAGAAGGTCTCCTTCACCCTCGCCTTCATCTTGCTCGCCGTGCTCTGCGGCGGCGGCGGCGCCACCTTGTGCACCGCCATCGCCGCAATATCCTCCGACGACGTCATTGGAGTACCAGCCGCGGCGGCTACTCCTCCAAGCGGTCGGCTCTCATTGCCATTGCTGTAACCACCACCACCACCACCACCACCATAGGCACCTCTCATGCCTACCATGATATGATGTTTGTGAGAGAGGAGGAGGTGATTGCTTGCAAGTGACAGGAGCAAAGAAAGAGCCTTTATTCAGATGGGCCTTGGTATGTAACTCTCCTCCAAGTTAAATATGGAGAGAGGCTATATATCGGCTGAAAAGAAGAAAAGCAGTACGCAACTATAGAGAGAGAAAAGGAGCCCTCCTCCTCATTTGTATTCCTCCTCCCTTGTATTCGGGAGCCACTATTTATTTATAGTAGGGGCATTTACAAAGAAATTACTATCAATACCCCTATATCACATGATACATGCCATGACTTGTCTAATACAAATTAAGGGTATCCTAATAATTTCTCACACAAACACAAATTTAAATTGACTTTTGACTCTGAACACAAGGACCAGGCCGCTTGGTCACCTTCTCCTGCAAACGGGACACCTTTCCAGTGGCGAGCCTGAAGTTCTCCTATTAAGCTCAAGCTCGCATACCTTTCCTTTACTATTTTGCTACCCTTGACCTTGTTTTGGCCAGTGGTGACCTTTCTGCTAAAACACTCCCCAGCACTGATGAAACGTCTTGCACACCTTTCCCAGTCATCCAGACCATTGGACCTTGTTGGAGATGACTGTGCGCCAAATGACCCCCAACACCGACGGTGGGTTGGTGTGGCCCATACGGGAAGCTGGTGGTAGGGTGAGCACAGCCAGCGCACGAGGTGGTGCATGGGCGCGACCCGAGTGCAAGGCCGGCGGCGGGTGAGCCTTGTGGCGGGTGGGGGCGGCCGGCGGCCAAGGCACGCTTGGGACGGTGGAAAAAGCAAAATTATCACGATAAATTTGGGGCTTGAGCGTTCAAGTTACCAGCCAGTACTAAACATGTGGCATGTTTAGTACTGGCTGGTAACTTGAACGCTCAAGCCCCAAATTTATCGTGATAATTTAGTACCCGGCTTTTTGAAAAAGGAATCAGCAGTACGTGGGAGCTCGTGATGGCATCAAGAGTACAGCTAATAATGAACCCTTCATCTTAACCGTAGGTAGCGTCAGCAGCATGACGTACGCACCATTTTTCTCCTCCAGCGTCATGCCGTGTCTCGGAACGGGGACAGACGTGTGTGAGATAGATTTAGTTGCTTCTGAACACAATTTGTTCCTCTTTTGATGCTGTGGAGAAGTATTCTAGTTCAGGTGACGTTCTGAACAGGTGATAAGGCCGTGCTGTTGGCGATATGTTTAATCTGCCGATGAGTCACAGAATGCATGGTTTCACACCACCCAGAGCTTGATGTTAAGAAATAAAGAAAACCGGCAACCACCACCTTGCTAGTCACTGATCAGAATGGCATCAGCTTCAAGATGTGCCACCAGCGTTGTCTACTTGTCTTGCTCAGGTGTGCCAACGCGTTGCATATGACGGCACATGCGTGGTAACCATGCAGCCGTCAGAAATATGACGCCACTGGCATCACGATTTTCGATCATGACCTTGCTCAGCTCGGCTGCATTGATCTTTACACTACTTGACAGGAATGATGCAATGGCACCTTGTTCTATTTTTTTATCAAGCTTTCTATTTAAAAAAAAGAATCTAAATTACTAACATCAAGTATGGTAAAGTTTTTTGAATAACCTCTTAAATATACTTTAATTTAGATTAGTCCCATGTTAATTGATTCAATCTACCCCTTTCTAAACTTTGTATTTTTTTTGTTTCTATATATTAGTGGAGTTTTAATTTAAAATTTTGGAGGATGATACTAGACATAATAAATATTTTTAAAAATACATTATAAACTTTTTGTCTTTTTTAACAATGTTGTTATTATTTTCTAGAAAAAAACTAAATTACCACCCTCAAGTATGGAAAAGTCTGAATAACCTTTTCAACTATATTTTGGTTTAAATTACTCCCACAACTATGTTAATTGATCCAATCTACCCTTCGTAAACTTTGTATTTTTTTATTTCTCCATATACGGTAATTGTGTTTTCAATTAAAATTTTAGAGGATGATACTAAACATAATAAATATTTTCAAAAATATATTATAATTTTTTCATATTTATTTTCCATGTAGTTTTGAATGACTAATTTATTATTAGATGCCATAGCTGATAAAGTAATGATAACAAATCATAGTATACATTTTAAAAAAATAATTTATGGTGTACTCATTCACTATAAAAAAATAAACTTTAAACTCCACTCATGCATGGAGAAAAAATAGACAAATTCTACTAAGGGGTTCCTCATTGCATGGAGCAATTGACTATATTGTGGGAGTGATTATACAAATTCTACCATCTCACTAAAGCATGTCATTTACTACTATTTGTTGAAACATGTGGTGGGCACTAATGGCCACGCTAGGCTCAGGGTTGGCGCCAAAGCCACTGAATTGGGGGGTAAGCTCTTGGAGGCATGGAGGGTGGCACTGCCCTTGGTGGCAGCACTAAGCTTTTGGGGAGTCCTTTGAGGCCAGTGTTGGGAAGTAGGAGGTTTGGCTATGGGACAAAGTGGTGGCGATGGGAGGAGTGGAGGACGGGGAAGGAGGAAGACGGAGCACAACACCATAGCATGGGGATGAGTGCATCCAGACAATTTTTGGAACGTGTTTGTCTTGAATATTTGCCGAATATTCCTATGTACAATATCATTCCTAGGGGTGAAGCTCTATTGTTCATGGTGGGTGCCGATGCACCCACGCCAAATATAAAATTAAGATCTAACTCTAGATTTTCACCACTAGTGCACCCCTCCGCTCAAAGTTGTGCACCCACTTCCCAAGGACTCAAGTGACATGTCCACTGGCCGAGATTGCAATCTAGCAAATCGATTCCTTCCCAATATGAACAAAATAGGCTAGTAGCATAAACCAAAATCCATCACGTCTCTTCTTCTTCGTGCCTCAGCAATTTGATTGGATGTGTCATTTTACCAAAATCCATCATGTCGCTTCTCCCATTTTACTATATATCCTTGTTAGTATTTATGGATCACTATAGACCTCCTCATTTTCCCATCATAGGTATCGACAAAATAGGTATTTTTCGTTCCTCAACTTTCAAATTGGGTAAAACTTGTTCCTTAACTTTAAAATTGTCCAATTCAATCTAGACCCTCAAGTTTTTGTCTCAAAGTCATCCCTTAACTTCAAAATTCACCAATTTAGTCATCTAGGTTTTGTCTTTTGGTCAGACTGGTTTCTCTGGAGCTCAATTTTTTTATATCCAATTGCCTATTTTGCCAAAGGAATTAATGTCTAGATGATCATTTTTGTTGTACTTTTTTTATGTAAGAACTACCGATATAAAAAAAATTCACCAGACAGTGCTGCTTGAAGATGCTAATGAGCCCATTTGAAAGGATTTATATCGACCCCACTTCACCTATTTTGGACTAATTGAGAAACTATCGTTGATCCATTTCAGAAATTAATGTAAAATAAACTATAAACCAGATGAAGCAATAGTTTAAGCTTCATCAACCTTGACTTCATTGGTGAAATCCTTTCGAGAGAAGCAGTGCACCCCCGTGGCCCCCCTCCTTTTCGCTCTAAACACTCTCAATTCTCGGATGAACACATTCTATCCCAAGAGATCCCTCCAACCAAACACAAGCTATAATTGTCCACTGGTAGACTATATACTCTAAAGATAATAAACTGATGAACTGCAAGGTTTGATTATGAAAGAGCGAACCAACCAATCCTTTTCTTAGAAAAATAAAATTGCCGACAAATTATACAATGATACCCTAAAACAGATCGTGAAACCTTAATTCACTACAAATCTAGTAGCCCCTACTCAATACTTTGCCCTTTTTCTCAAGAACTTGTTCACCGGATGCCAATACTTATGGGACAGAGGGTTCACTTGCCCTATCACCGCCAGTTCAAACCACAAACCAACAGTGAAATCATTTCGTTCATGCATCACCACTGGGTCATTGTTTCAGCTAGCGGTGATTACCATTTTCCACCGCCCACTCTCCAACTTCCACTGTCTCCAACCACTTTTGAATTGAACCAGTGGTGAAAATGTTTCACTGCCGGTTCCATTTAAACCTTTTGTGAAAGCATATTTGGAAAAATAATTTCTATAGTAGTTTGAGTAAGGCTTTGGAGGTCCTAGCCTTAGATATCTTTGCTGAGAATAAATGGTAGAGCAATAATAGATTTTTTCTATTAATTTTCTTTTCTATTTAAGTGTATCTTTTTTTTTGTGAAATCAGCTTATGCTCAGCTGGGAATGATGTAAAACTTTAGTGTGTACAAGCTTAGAGGCTGGAGACTTTACATTTTCTAAAAAAAAAAGTAGTGGACTAGTGGTGGTCTTCTCAACCAAAAACACTGACGGACGTCTTTCCCAGCGCGAGAAAAAGGAAACTTGATATGAATTTTCCTGTTGGATATGGAAAGAGATCGAAATTATGCAAGCACACACTAGTGTGCAATATTTATTACCCTCTCATCATCTCACCTCATAATAACTTGCCTCTTGAATTTAAGAAGCTTATGAGTTATGAGTGGCAAAACGCCAAAACGTAACGAATAATTTCACCTCTCCACACATCAAAATTAAGCTACACTAGTACCCATTTGTGACGTCGTCTGCTCATCCTATTGAAACAAGCCAACGTAATCAAAATCGGGGAATTCACCAACGTCATCGTCAAACAAGCTCTCGCCGAAGCCGATGTCGTCACAGACCAAGCATCCGTCCAAAGGATCCCACTCCGGTGAGCTCATACTCGTCAGCTCCGGCACCGGCGTTGACTGCTCGATTAATTCGGCCACGCTCCCCGTGCCCGCTCGCAGCTCCTCCTCCTCCGGCGATTGGCACAAATCTGATGTCTCACTGACCACCAGGCCGCCGCCGCCGCCGTCGTCGTCACTACTGCAGGACGGCCAGGGCGAACCGCTTGGCTGTCCCTGTCCGTCGTCCCAGCTGCTCGCGCCGAAATTGATGACGAACGGCGCCGGCGTCGGCGACTCCGCGTCGTCCGGGATGTCACCGTCGCGGCGGCAGGTGTGCTCGCCAAAGTAGTTTATGAGGTAGACGGAGGGATCGGCCTCCGATTTCTGCACCTGCCTTCTGGCCATGCAGCCGTGGTCGTCCTTGTAGCTGCAGCGGAAGTAGAGCCTGTATGCGAACGATCGAGCACATGAAAGATCGATCAGTCATCAATTCATCACTCTACATCAGTGACTGAAGAGTTCGAATAATCGATCTTGTGATGAAATGAAACGGCTTGATCACCTGGGGTGTTTGCTGCCGTGGATATCCTTTTGCCCGTACTTCCTCCAGGCGAAGCCGTCGTCCATCGTCAGTTTCTTCTCAACTCGCCGTGTTGCCCTCTCGCCATCGCTGACCCTGGAGATCGATCAGTATATGTGTTGATGTTCTAGAACTAAACCTGAAGAGTGAAGACGATACATCAATCATTCAATCACTCATGAACTGAACTATTGGCTACCTCATCCTCTTGGAGCTCGTCGGAGGACCCGGCAGGCCGTCCTCCGGCTTGCTGCGCTTCCCGGCACTTCTGGCAGCCGCGGCGTCCTCCGTGGCGCCGCGCAGCGCCGCGAGAGCTCGGTCGCAGCAGCGGAGGATCTCATCTGCCAGATCCTGAAGGCCGTCGGGCGTTACGCCTGCGCCACAACCAACCGCCTGCTGCTGTCCGAGTATGACCCGCAGAAAGGCAGCCGATTTCCTACCCTTCGCTACGAGCTCAGATGCCGCACAAGAAGAGGTCACACTCGCCATTGCCATCCCTTCTCAGTCCCTTGTCTGATCTGAGTGGACTCTTTGTTTTTTGTCTTGTGCCGATTTGGGGCGTGGAGCTCTGGGCAAATGAGCCGGCAGAGGATGGCCATTTATAGAATTATAGAGCGATATTGACTGAGCTCAATCGGGGTAGTAGGAATAGGAGTTTGCACCTTTTTTTGTTACTACGTACTTATTATACTACAAGTAAGAAGGGCAAGCAGCGTCGTGGTGGAATTCAAGAACGAACGGGTAGACGACAAATTAGATATGCACGCATGCGTCGCATCAGCTGGTGTTCACATGTGCCGCGAGTTGTGGTTTCAAAGAAAGCTCGCGGTGTCTAGTTAACAGATCGAGTGATAGGTATAGGAGAACGCGTGGTTGCAAAATTTTGCAATAGAGAGATTGAGATTAGTTGGAGCAGGACCTTGGGGAGGTGCTTAACTGCTTACTACCAATGTGCCATCTCATTCAGGTCGCATCCCCCATAAAATGGCCACTTGCAAGGGGCCCCTAATGGACCAAACAGATCGAAGGGGCTCTCTCTCTCTCTCTGACCCAGGGAAATGGGGTTAGATCGATTACGTGGGCTTGTTTAGTTTCAAAAAGTTCCTCCAAATTTACTATGCAAAAAGAAGATTCACCATCACATCAAAATGTCATAATATATATGGAGTACTAAATATAGATGAAGTCAAAAACTAATTATACAGTTTTGTTGTACTCTGCGAGACGAACATTTTAAGCCTAATTAATCAATTTTTAGATAATTTTTCGCACATACAAACGAAATGCCAGACCAAGCATCCGTCCAAAGGATCCCACTCCGGCGAGCTCATACTCGTCAGCTCCGGCACCGGCGTTGACTGCTCGATTAATTCGGCCACGCTCCCCGTGCCCGCTCGCAGCTCCTCCTCCTCCGGCGATTGGCACAAATCTGATGTCTCACTGACCACCAGGCCGCCGCCGCCGTCGTCGTCGTCACTACTGCAGGACGGCCAGGGCGAACCGCTTGGCTGTCCCTGTCCGTCCCAGCTGCTCGCGCCGAAGTTGATGACAAACGGCGCCGGCGCCGGCGACTCCGCGTCCGGGGTGTCATCATCGCGGCGGCAGGTGTGCTCGCCGAAGTAGTTTATGAGGTAGACGGAGGGATCGGCCTCCGATTTCTGCACCTGCCGCCTGGCCATGCAGCCGTGGTCGTCCTTGTAGGTGCAGCGGAAGTAGAGCCTGCATGCGAACGAGCAGATGAAAGATCGATCAGTCATCACTCGTTATCAGTGATTGATCTCTTGCGTGCATAATTGCCGGTCAGAGGGGTTCGAAGAAGGCTGAAGAGTTCGAATAATCTTGTGATATGAAATTTAACAGCTTGATCTCCACCTGGGGTGTTTGCTGCCGTGGATGTCCTTTTGCCCGTACTTCCGCCAGGCGAAGCCGTCCTCCATCGTCAGTTTCTTCTCAACTCGCCGTGTTGCCCTCGCGCCATCGCTCACCCTGGAGATCGATCAGTATATATGTTAATGTTCTAGGACTAAACCTGAAGACGATACATCAATCATTGAATCACTCGCGCATGAACTGAACTATCGGCTACCTCATCCTTTTGGAGCCCGTCGGAGGACCTGGCAGGCCGTCCTCCGGCTTGCTGCGCTTCCCGGCACTTCTGGCAGCCACGGCGTCCTCCGTGGCGCCGCGCAGCGCCGCGAGAGCTCGGTCGCAGCAGCGGAGGATCTCATCTGCCAGATCCTGAAGGCCGTCGGGCGTTACGCCTGCGCCACAACCAACCGCCTGCTGCTGTCCGAGTATGACCCGCAGAAAGGCAGCCGATTTCCTACCCTTCGCTACGAGCTCAGATGCCGCACAAGAAGAGGTCACACTCGCCATTGCCATCCCTTCTCAGTCCCTTGTCTGATCTGAGTGGACTCTTTGTTTTTTGTCTTGTGCCGATTTGGGGCGTGGAGCTCTGGGCAAATGAGCCGGCAGAGGATGGCCATTTATAGAATTATAGAGCGATATTGACTGAGCTCAATCGGGGTAGTAGGAATAGGAGTTTGCACCTTTTTTTGTTACTACGTACTTATTATACTACAAGTAAGAAGGGCAAGCAGCGTCGTGGTGGAATTCAAGAACGAACGGGTAGACGACAAATTAGATATGCACGCATGCGTCGCATCAGCTGGTGTTCACATGTGCCGCGAGTTGTGGTTTCAAAGAAAGCTCGCGGTGTCTAGTTAACAGATCGAGTGATAGGTATAGGAGAACGCGTGGTTGCAAAATTTTGCAATAGAGAGATTGAGATTAGTTGGAGCAGGACCTTGGGGAGGTGCTTAACTGCTTACTACCAATGTGCCATCTCATTCAGGTCGCATCCCCCATAAAATGGCCACTTGCAAGGGGCCCCTAATGGACCAAACAGATCGAAGGGGCTCTCTCTCTCTCTCTGACCCAGGGAAATGGGGTTAGATCGATTACGTGGGCTTGTTTAGTTTCAAAAAGTTCCTCCAAATTTACTATGCAAAAAGAAGATTCACCATCACATCAAAATGTCATAATATATATGGAGTACTAAATATAGATGAAGTCAAAAACTAATTATACAGTTTTGTTGTACTCTGCGAGACGAACATTTTAAGCCTAATTAATCAATTTTTAGATAATTTTTCGCACATACAAACGAAATGTTACAGTACGCGGGACTGTACGGCGTGACCCGCGCGCACAGTCCCGATTCGGGTGTCCATATTCTGCAACTAAACACGGCCTGTATGTTATTATGTATATTGACTTGGCTGATGGTGACACAAATCCTGATCCATAGATGTAGGGTGGCTTTAAAATTAATGAGCCTCTCTTACCCTCATGAGTGCAGACTTAAGAATTCAGCATTGATTGGAGTTGGAATACTTTACGTGCAGTCCAGCTTTGCAGGTGTGAACCCTAGCTGTTGTGTGCACATGCATTTAATCTGATCGATGTCAACTGACCTCCTGCGTGAGAACTGGAAATGGGGGAACTATAATATGTCAGCTGCGTGCCCCCCTATCATTATTACTCCCTCCGTTCTGAAAAAACTGACGTTTAGGACAGCGATACGGTCTTCAAAACACAACTTTGACCTCTTATTATTATAAAAATATTTATCAAAGAGTAATATATGTATACTTTTATGAAAGTATTTTTCAAGACAAATCTATTCATATAGTTTTTATATTTGTAAACTCAACAATTTAAAAGTTATTGATGATTTATATTTCCAATGTTTGACTCAAATCTTGTCCTAAACGTCAGTTTTTTCAGAACGGAGGGAGTATTTGAAGGAATCTCTATCGCCTTCCCTAACTAATCCATTTTTTAAATGAACTTAACATGTGACGCAAGCATGTTTTTCCTTCCACTGTAAATATGACGTAAGACTTCAGAGAATGGTTTCATGTCATGTGCACCTAGTTACAAGTAGTCGGAAATGGAACTTGAGCACCCAGAAAAGGAGCTTGAAAAGTTTGTGAATCAACCTACTTAACTTAGTGGCACGAGAGGTTTCTTTATCGGCCAAAATCAATTGACATTTCTTATCTCATACTCCCTCCGTCCTAAAATAAGTATCCATTAAAAAATTTAAGATAGATTAATGGTCATGACAAATAACCATATTACCCCTCATTGGAACTATAAAAGTAGCATTAACTAACTATTTGATTGGCTCTATGCGTTTCTTATGCACTTTTGTATTAATATGTGCATCCCTAAAAGCTAAATGGTCACTCTTGTGGGACAAAACTCGAATGCTATATGAACACTTATTTTGATTCGAAGAGAGTATCTATTATCGATGGGTGTTGGCAGAGTGACAGGAAAATATATTATCCTAACCCAAAAAGGCCGAGCTAGGTCCGGTCGTGTCTACCAACCCCCTGCGTAGGGATGGCATGTGATGGGTGCACCTATGGTACAGGGATTCCCATTGACGGCCAGCTAGTCGGCGGCTACTGTGGCTTATCCTTATCTGGTTCTAACAACTTGGAGTGGTCGGGGTGGAGGTTCCACTGGTCGAGGGTTATACCACGACCTCGATCCAATGGTGCGTGCTTCACTCCAACCATCCCCAGCTCGCGAGCTGGGAACACACGGTCTGGCTCTATATCGTTGGTCCTCCATGCCGCGCACAGTGTGTGGCGTGGCAGGGTAGTTGCGGGCGGTCGTCATTGTCTAGCCTCGTCGGCCGGAGGTGGCGGCATTGAGGGGCGTGAGCGTCAATATGGTGCCCCCACACCTCATTAAGTGTGATGTGTCCAGTAGTCTCGTCCCATCCTCCTGAGGAGGTTGGGGACTCGTTGGGCGAAGAACTCGTTTATCGGTCCGGTCCTTGGGTCGAGGTGTCGCCATGTGTCCCCGTCGAAGGTCCCAGTTAGGGAAGCGAGGTGCGAGTGCTTGGCTTGGCAGTGTTCTTCTAGGTCACCTTGCCAACTTGCCTTGATCGTTCATGCAGCTTAGCTCTGTTTTTGGGTCATCATGGCGTGGGTACCCCTGGTATTGGTCTTGTCACGTCCCGATCACCAAACTTGCAATTTACATATTTCGGTCCCTAAACTTGGCTTCTAGTGTCATCTAGGTCCATATACTTTGAAAATGCAACTGCTGACCAATGGTAAAAATCAAAGCAATTTAAAAATTGAACCAGAATATGTCATTGTTGTTTTAAAGCTAGGGACAATGATTGTCTGAGGTTTTGGGAGTATCTCGAAAGTGTCAGAGCCCAGTATAATCCATCAAATAGCATCACTTCAAGTCTAGCTTAATCAGGCTAGTGCAACCAATGGAGATAAAGGTGATCCATAAATTATAGTGATGAACTATTAGAGAAAAACAACTAAATACATAAAAATCTTTCAATTACCCTCATCATTAATATGGTAATCAGTGAGGTCAATCTCCTTAAGATAGGAACATATGTTTGTAATTCATTTGAGTCCCTTCTCATTTTCATTCTAAATCGACTTTTGAGAACAGATAATATTATTTTTGGTCAAATAATATGCATTTTTAAATTGTATGGACCTCGGTGACACCAGAAGCTAAATTTAGATATTGAAATATGCAATTTGAGATTTTAAGGACTAAAATGACATCCGAAGCTAAGTTTAGGGAGAAAATATACAATTTGCAAGTTCAGAGACTGGAACGATACACTCGAAAAAGTTTAAGGACTAGCCATGCACTTTACTCCATTAGAAAGAAATCGCTAGTAGGAGCACAAGAAACTAAATGGGGAAATGATGAAATAGTTACACTAGCAATAAACAACTCTACCCACAATACATAGAAAAGTATAAAATATGCAATGCCAAATATATTTTAGCACCTCAAATTTCCACAAAAGGTGAATGCAAAAATTCCTTTACAGATAGCAAAAATCAAAACAAAATTCAAGTAGTAGCATTCTCACGCAATAAATATGTAGCGCTACTACAAAAAGATTTGCAGGAATACCTATTTTTTCCAAGAGTGGATGAAAAAGGTTTCCACAACCACAAGTAATTCGCCCCGTCGTATAAATTTGTTTCCAGGGACAGCCCCTAGAAATCATCATTTTCTAGAGTGATTTGTGTTTCAGACTGCAGTCAGAAATAAAGGATTTCTAAGGGTAGGTTGCAATATGGACCGCTCCTAGAAATTGATTTCTAGGGGCAATCCTGGCATATCCCTAGAAATACTTTCCAAAATGGATATAAAGGAATAGGATACTTTACCAGGTTCTCAACGCTTAGGTATGGAAAAAAATGGTTCTATTTCTTTGAGGTGTGGTTTTTTCTTTTTATATTTTTTGTAATTGATTTATCGGGCCTATGGTCCACCCCAAAAATTGATTGTTTTTTTAGGGGTGGGTTGTAGCATAGCATGGTAGGCCTCTAGAAATTCAATTCTAAACGTGGTTCTGGAATCGTCCCTATAGTAGTAGTAGATCCATGAATATGTTTCAAACCCATCAAATGCAACTACTGACCTTATGGCCTCTCCAATGGGGGGGTCCTATGGTGGTCCTATATATCTACCTCTCTTAGAGAATCAGACTCTATAGAATAAAGAACAAATAAACATATCATGAGAGGGAGAGAGAATGAGAGAGGAGGGAAATGTGGGTCTTATTTATAGATCCTCCTTTATTTCTATATATTGGAGGCAGTATATCAGTAGACATCGAATTATTATAGGATCTCAGGAGTGGTTCTGTCCTTTGGAGACACCACCTATTATATTTTGAAGAAACAAATGGAGAAGTAGATCTAGAGATGATTGAGAGGAAAGCAAATAAATCGATGCGGTACTCGTGGTGATTCTAAATGGCTTGTAGTCCTTCAAATGGGTTCAAGAATGATAAGAACAGGAAGCTAATAGGGCACAAGTCTCGAAGAAAATATAATGGATAGAAATCTGACATATTTTTTGACATAAATAATGCGACAGAAAATATGAAACGCTACTATGATACTCCCTCCGTCCTGATATGATCTGCGTCTAAGAAAAACAAAAATGTCCTGGATTGATCTGCGTATAACTGGTTATGTCTTGGGCCTGCTTCCTTCTCATCAATGCTGGGCCGCACACACGCTTCGTTTCCGCTGCCAGGCCGTCCACTCCGTTCGCATGTAAACCCGCCGTTCCATCGCCGTTTCCCTCCGCGGTCGTTTGTGCTTCCTCCCCCGTCGTTCTCTATCTCCCTCAGATATGAGAGCAACTCCAGTGGACCGATCAAAAATAAGCCTCTATATTGTAATTTGAGGGCTAGTTTTAAAAATTTAGAGGACCAAATTACATATGTAAGTGGTATGGAGAGCACTCCAAGGGATCCCATGAGGCTGCTGGTAGGGGCGCCATGGATAGGAGAACTGATGACAGAGGTGAACTCAGGAGCTTGGCGTCCATGGCAGGATATATATAGGCCGAGCAGGGATCACAGAAGGGATGAAAGGAGGCGGGCTTCCTGAAATTTCAATTTTGATCGATGTTGGCGCGTCCATGAAACTTTGATTTTTGATCTCCACGAACAATTTGGAATGTCGCTTGACTGCCTGAGATTTCAGAAGAGAGGAAGGAGTCACGAGAGTGCGGCGATGGCACGGGAAAAAACGGAGAGACGAGAGGAGATGGCGGGCTAATTTTGTAAAGGAGCGAGAGACCGTGCGCGCGAGAAGGCAGTGCGCGCGCGGAGTAGTCGGCGCGCGGTTGAATTGGAAGGGATGGTGAAACGGCGCCGTTAAACGGGGAGGAGATCGTGATCAATGCGTGCAGGAACACGAAGAGTTTTACCGTGGGAGGGGAGCCCGGGAGAGTCCGATTAACAGCTCCTTGGTCTTTGTGTTCGTTCGTTATATGCAGATCATATCAGGACGGAGGGAGTACTTCGATCTCACATAAAAATAGACACCGAAAAATTGAGTTTCTTTTGCATTTCTCAAAACTATAACTTCCTCCACTCATTTAGCCATTTATACTTTTCGTTTCGAGGGATGATGCCAATAAGTTTGAACTTGCGTTTGCAGTTGACTGGTCAAGATTGATGGTATAGCTGCATCAAGCTGTCTGCTAAAATGAGAGCCATCTCAATCTGATCCTTTTTTTTTTGAAACAACAAACATTTTAAACGCACTATATAAAAAAGAAAAGAATACATCAACCTGCAGCAATGCAGCTGAGCCTGAGACGTCAGATTCTTGCATAAGCATAGATAGCTTCTCAGCCCGTCAGCAGCTTGCTTATATTATAGGTTGCGTGCGCAGCCACATACTAGATCGTTCTGTACATATTATCATCATGCATTTCCTTAAAAAGAGAAAAATTGACACTTAGATTAACTGATATGACACTCATATGAAGTCCACGATTCATGAATAAATGATGCTCTGGCGTTTCATTTCGCAAGCTGAAGGCGTTGATGACGGCCGCCGCTTTACACAGCCCAATAAGTTTGAGGCAGCCGGTGAAGTGAGAACCGGAGTCCGCCCCATTGAAGTGAATTCCAAAATTGAGCCCAATGAGCACTGAGGTGTCGTTTTTGGGCATTGGGCCTGGGCTAGTTTTGTTAAGCCCATAATCACGTGATGATAGAACGATTGGCCTACCGTAAATTCGCGTTAAGCAAGTCAAAGGCCATATGAAGATGCCAGAGCATCCAAAACCTCTACATGGGCCCATCAACTCGAGCTTGTCAGTCTGTCAGTACCCCGGAGTACTGTACATATTTTAGCGATTGTTCTGAATCGCTGGTTCTGCCGTCCTCCGATCATCCCGATTCTCCGGTAGCAAGATTCGATAGTTCATGGCGAACTCCGGTTACAGAGCGAATTACTAATTTTGCCGTTACTGCGAATTAAGCAGTTTCGTATATTCCTATAGTGCAACAGTGTGAACGGATGTTAAGAAGCGGTGAGTCGGGAATTGAAGATTCCTTCACAGTTTGTTCAAGAATTAGCATTTTTAAGAAGACAAAAAAGAATGTCACAGAAAAGCCAAACTGGAGGGCCATTGGCATCGGCCAGCCAGCATTAAATCCTGCGTTTTACTTCATTGTAGGAAAGTGCTCCAGGGCTGCGGTGTTGCGCCGTGTGATCACTTCGTCGTACCACACGGCACACCTGGCTTTCCAAACCCATAACAAAATTTTCGCATTTGCAAAAGAACAGAAACAACGAAAAAAAAAGAGAGGATTGCGGTGATTTGAGCAGGGAGCAAACGGATCACGAATCAAGAATAACGGAACCAGTATGGGAGACGAGGCTAGAGTAATCGCCGATAACGGAAGAACGAGAATAAGTGCTAGGCTGCAAGCTGCAGAGTGCAGCGCTCCTCGCCTTTCCTAGGATCGGCCGGCGGCTTGGGTTGGAGACTTGGAGAGAGGCGGGCGGCGGCCGCAATGGGGGCGGTGAGGCGAGCACATCGGTCTTTATATAGAGCTGGACTAGCTAGGGCAAATTTAGTTCCTGGGCCAGGCTGAGAAGTACAAGATGGATTGGGCCCAACGTTGTAGAGAAGGCCCTAAGAATAGCCCATTGGGCATGTACAGAAATTCGAGATACTTTCCCTCAAAAAAAAGAAATTCGAGATACTCTCGGCAATTAGAACTGTGGTCACCTCAAAAAAAAACTACAACTGTGGTCTCAACTCTCAACCAATGAACCAATACAGAAATCCTGTACCATACTTCTTTTTTTTTTGAGACAATGCTGTACCATATATACTCAGTAAAATCCATTAAATTAAGTTCATCAAGGTTCAAATCTTCACTCTGAATCTCTCTATTAGAACACAAAAATGCGTAAGATTTTTTAAGAGAGCAGTCGAGTGTCCATATTGGGGTTGCCAAGAAATAATCAGCGCAACAATGAAGTACACCGTCGAAATCGGTTCGGTGACTTCGGTCAGTACCGCCGGCTCTGCAGAAGCGGGCTCGGTGAACTGTACCCCAATGCGCGGTGCAGCGGCTGTGGCGGCGGCGCACCACCGCCGCCACCACCACCCCACACGCTGCCGTTGGAACTGCCAGGCTCCTCACGATCCCGCAGCGCTGACAATGTCGGAGTCGTCCGGTGCGGTGCCGATCCATCAACACCCGCGGGCGGCGTCAGTTGGAGCACCTCCTCGCAGCCGCCGCACCGGAGCCTGGCGACCTTTCTCCGTGGCAATAACATCGCCGCCGGCACCTGCAGCAGCTCGGAGCAGCCGCCGCAGACCAGGAACGGGGCGCCGCCGAACACAGGGCGGCAGTGGTGCCGCTTCCGCCGTTCGCTGCGCGCGCCGGAGGACGACACCGATGCCGAAGAAGAAGACCGCGACGAGCCGGTGCTGCCGCCCGCGCTCCGGCGCGGGGCGAGCTCCTGGGGCGGCAGCGCCTGCGAAAGATGGGAGTCCAGCCGGCGGAAGAAGCGGGCGCCGCGCCGCGCCGCCGCCACGCTCGCGCCGATCGACGCCGGCTCGATGGCGGCGATCAGGCCGCGGAGGTCGTCCAGCGCGCCGAGCAGGTCCCTGTGGAACGCCGGGTCCGTCAGCGGCGGCGGCGGTGACGGCGCCGGTCTAGACCAGCCAACGGACGTCTCGAGCTCCGGCAAGCCCACGAGGGATCGCCGGCGCTGCCGCTCGCACGCGTTTATCGGCGAAGAGAACCCCTCCTCCGTCTCCGAATGCGTTGACACGAACATGCCGTAACGGAGGACGAACGAGTCGGAACACGTCGAGCGCCTCGTCCGCCGAGACGACGGCCGGAGACCATCTCGTCCGTTCGAGTAAACATGGGGATCGTCGGGGCTGCTCGCGGTTAAGCTGGAACAAGACATGGAGTTGCCGAAGAACGGAGGCTGCTCGCCGTGGACGTTGGTAGCCGACGCCTGACTAGGACATGCGTCGAGCTCGTCGGAGAACATCGACGCGGTGTCGGCCGAGAGGATCTCCAGCCTGCTCAGCGCGTGATCGATTTCTTCCGTCTGCTCCGTGTTCTTGCCTGCATTGCAGATGCAGAAAAGAAACACGCGCATCAGGTGCATGATGAACCCCCTTTCTAAAAAAAAGTGCATGGTGAACAGAACACAGCAAAAACAACATTTCCTTGTGCGCTGGGATTTCGGGTAAAAAAAAAAGCGGCACCTCTGATCGGAGAGCGGCATTTGCTGCAGTAGTAGATGACCGCCTCGGGGTCCCGGTAGATCATGGCGCGGCAGTAGGGGCACCGGCCGAATCGCGTTCTGATCTCACCCGACTCCATGATCGTCGTGGTTTTCCCAGGAAAAGGTGCAGAGTTTGGTTATGGAAGGCTCAGCGGCGCCGGTTGCGTGTTCTTGGCTTGAGACTTCGTATAGGCTTTAAGATTCCAGGGGTTCGTAAGAGTTCATTTCTCCACGACTGCGAATTGATCAACCAGAATCACTAAGGGCGACATGATTGTGGCCAAAAAGGGACTACAGGAATGGCACAACCAAAATGTGTATCATTGGAACAACAAAAAAAAAAGCACAAATCAAACGACAGGAACAAACAACATCCGCACCTGGCTGTCAGGACCTTCAA
>OAMR01000639.1:475561-506188 GCA_900205405.1 Echinochloa crus-galli | reverse complement strand
AGCGGCGCCGACGTGGCCGCCGTGCCGGACGGGCTCCTGAGCGCACTGCACCTGGACGCGACGAACCCGGCGGTGCGCGCGGCGGGCGGCGCGCTGTCGCGGCTGGAGGCGCTCACGGCGGGGCTGTCGGACGCGCAGCGGTGGGCGCTGCTCGGGCTCCTGGGCGCGACGTGGCTGTACCTGACGGCGCGCCCGGGGGTGCTGAGCGGCGCCGTGGATGCGTACGTGCTGGCGCCGCTGCAGGTGGCGCTGGACAGCTTGCTGGGGCGGCGGGGCCTCAAGATGAGCGACTTCGTGGTGGGGGAGCGCATCGGGGAGGGCTCCTTTGGGGTGGTGTACGCCGGCGCCGTGGTGCCCAAGAACGGCGCCGTCGTGGAGGAGAGGTCCGGCAGGGCGAGGACGACCCTCCAGAACGACGACAGGTACAAGGAGAAGGTCATCCTCAAGAAGGTAATTTGAGCTTGAGCAGCAGCGCGGCTGCGGAATTGCTGTGGTGTGGGGTGAAATGGCGATTGGCGAGCGTTGATGATGTTTTTGTGGTTCGTCGTGTGTCAGATCAAGCTGAACACGGTGGGGGCGAAGGAGTGCGGCGACTACGAGGAGTGGTTCAACTACCGGGTGGCCAGGGCGGCGCCGGAGACGTGCGCCGAGTTCCTCGGGAGCTTCGTCGCCGACAAGAACAAGTCGGAGTTCGTCAAGGGCGGCAAGTGGCTCGTCTGGAAGTTTGAGGTATGCATTTGGCCTGCTGCCGTTGCGATGAACTCAACTGATTCCTTCCCAATTCTGTTGCAACGTGCGAATTCAGAATTCAGATATCAAAAAAGGGAAATGTAAAATGCAAAGCAAATAAATTGGCCCACGCAGATCTTCATAATTATAAGAAAAAAAAGAAAAGAAAACAAAATGGCCCATGCAGATCTTCAGAATTAAGAAGAAAACAGGAAAAAAAAAGAAAACAAAACAAAATTAAACTTAAATTCAAAAATTTAAATGGCCCATGCAGGTCTCGAACCTGCGACCTTCGCGTTATTAGCACGACGCTCTAACCAACTGAGCTAATAGGCCACTTTGTTTGAGTTTGTAATATTTTGTTTCTTAAAATTACAGGGGGACCGAACGTTAGCAAATTACCTTGGCGAACGGGGTTTCCCGTCCAACCTGGAGCGGCTCATGTTCGGGCGCACGCTGCGTGGTGTGGGCACGCTGGAGCGCGACGCGCTGGTGGTGAAGCAGGTGATGCGTCAGCTGATCACGTCGCTGAAGCGCATCCACAGCACGGGCATCGTGCACCGCGACATCAAGCCCTCCAACCTCGTGGTCACCCGGCGCGGGCAGGTGAAGCTCATCGACTTCGGCGCGGCCACCGACCTCCGCATCGGCAAGAACTACATCCCCGACCGCGCCCTGCTCGACCCGGACTACTGCCCGCCCGAGCTCTACGTCCTCCCCGAGGAGACGCCCGTGCCCCCGCCGGAGCCCATCGCCGCCATCCTCTCCCCCATCCTCTGGCAGGTGATCGATCGGATCGGATCGCCGTCACTATTAGCTCCTCTTTCGTTTTACTTTACCGCTCTGATCAGACACTGACAGGCTCGCTCTCCGTATAATTTGTTGATGCAGCTGAACAACCCGGACCTGTTCGACATGTACTCGGCGGGGATAGTTCTGATGCAGATGGCCATACCGACGCTGCGGACGCCGTCGGGGCTCAAGAACTTCAACGCCGAGCTCAGGTCCGCCGGCTACGACCTCAACAGGTGGCGGGAGAGCGCGCGCCGGAGGCCCGACCTGCAGATCCTGGACCTCGACTCCGGCCGAGGCTGGGACCTCGCCACCAAGCTCATCTCGGAGAGGGGCGCCAACGGCGGGGGCAGGCTCTCCGCCGCCGCCGCGCTACGGCACCCGTATTTTCTCCTGGGTGGGGATCAGGCCGCGGCCGTGCTGTCCAAGCTCTCGCTCAGCAAATAGCATCCGTCCATGGCTCATGGCTTGTACAGGCTATGGCCTGTTTGTTTCAGCTAATGGCCAATTTTTTTCAAGGCTCGGTTTTGAGAAATCCAAAAGTCAGATGACTCCCATGATTATGGATTTCAGGGGTCATCTGACTTTTCGATTCTTCAAAATGGAGCATTCAAAATCCGTCGGAAGCTGAAACAAATATGGCCTATATATAGTCATTGGATAGTTGGAATCCTCTGATCGGTTCATCGGTGTGCATTGCTCTCATGGCTGGGCACCGTACAGGCTATATATACTCATTGGATAATTGGAATCCTCTGATCGGTTCATCGGTGTGCACTGCGCATTGATGTTTCCTCCTTGGAATACAATGATCAGCAATTTGCCAAGCCATTTTCTGCTGTGTAACCACTCATTTTCTCATGGGAGGGATCAGGAGGGAGGCATCTGGTGACTGGTGTTACATCTTTTTGTTCTGTATGGGATTGCTTGAACAATGTGGTGGCAGAGTTTCAGACACTAGCTAACTTTACATTATACTAGAAAAGAAATCCTACTTTCCGCTGGTCAGATCCTCCAAACTATGCAGATGCAGACTCCCAGAGTCCCAGAGAGCTCATCGACTGGTTGCGAAATTCTGAGCTGTTCCCGTTTCAGCCGATCAGGTCATGCACGTTCTGACGCTACACTGACAGACGAAATCTTCATCGATCAGTTCTGTTGGCAGTATGGATCGAACTTCTTGATGAGATCTTCCTGGTTGCCACCGACCAACTTGTCGATCTCCTGCTTGTCTCTCATGAAGACAAACGTTGGAGTTGCGCGTACGTCGAATTGTGTGACCAGTTCCTGGAGAACAAATTCAAGGTGGCATTTAAATTTTGTTCTACCTGTGCCCAGACTTTAAAAAAAATGAAGTCAGTGGGCAAAACTCCGAATATTCATGTACCGGTAGGTCGTCTACATCAACGGACACGAAAAGAAGATCAGAATGCTTCAAAGAAAGCTCAGCGAATACTGGAGCAGCATTCCTGCACGGTCCGCACCAAGTCGCACTGAATTTTACCACAACCTGTACACAAAGACATGTCAACATACACACGGTTAACCTGATGAACAGCTGAAGGAATCATTAAACGGACACTCGGACAGCCAGATGAACCTGCAAACAGCAAACCCATCTTGTGCCCATCTAGTATTCACAGCGTTGTGTTTTACTATTCATCTCGGCTACTTACCGTTTGTCCAACTTCGCTCGCTTCATCCAATTTCCGCTCCCAACTCTTCAGATCTGGTATTAACAGATGTTTTTTTTTGGCGAAAATCTAACAGATGGGTTCGATTATCAAAAGTAACCATGAAATAAAAAAACATGGGAGGAGAAAAAGCAAACAGGTACTCCGTACCAAGGACAGCGAACCACGGTCGACCAATTGGTTCGCCCAAACATGATATACAGGAATAATTCCAATACCAAACAGAAAAGAAGAAAAAAATTTAAAAAGGAGATAATAATTACAGCAGGGCCATGATAACCAGCGCTCGAAGCTTCTCAAATCATTCTGTTGATCCTTTCAACAATATACGTAATCAATAAACTAATTAAACGAACAGATTCGGATTAGAACATCATATCGCAAGTTTGGTATCCCGGTCCCCCACCATCATCGCAACAATAGCATGACGCGATCAATAACGCGAGAGGAAACGGCACGCACGTACCTCCGCGAAGGCGGCCAAGGTCCAAAGGAATGCCCGTGCTCGATCGCCTCCCAACCGGACTCGAACGAAATCCGGCAGCAGCAAAGCAAACGCAGGCGGCAGGGCAGTTGGCGTCTCGTTCTTCCCAGGCGCATGCAGCAGCGAGCTCGCGCGGCACCCCGGCGGCGGCGGGGGGCCAGGATGGAGACCGGGCGCACGCGTGGGGTGGCGCCGGGGCCGCCTAGGGGAGGAGGAGCGAACGGGCCACCGCCATTGCCGGGGCAGCTCCCTGATAACCGTGGCGGCGCGTTGACGGGAATGCCCTTGGCGGGAATAGCAGCTAGCCGTCAAAATAGGGGCGCGGGGCGCGAGCATCAGGGTGCTTCAAATAGTCTGGGGATGGAGCGGCCGGGGAACGGGGGTTCTCTTTGCGCTGCGCACCGAGGGGGTAGTGCAGGACTGCACCGAGGGAAATGCCTGCAGTCATCTCCACTGCCGCCTACCAAATTTAGCTTTTCCCCAGAATTGGATGTGCTGTGCCTGTGCCGTGCTTCAACTAAACGGGCGGCAGCCAGGCATCGGCCGGCCGCCACTGCCACAGCGCGATGCAGCGGCAGCCAGCAGGCGCCGCTGGCTTCCAAGCAGCCGGATGGCACGAAGCGGCCGCTACAGGCCTACAGCAGCCAGCCCGCAGGGCGTGTCGAGTCGCGGGGGGACCCGCTTGAGTGCTTGACGAGTGGACGACGTAGCACGGCAGCAGGGGACCGTGTCGCTGCTTTTCGCGCCGCGAGATGGAAAGAGGCGATGCGGTTCGCTTTGCGCATTGCGCAAAAGACGTCAGGCGCGTAAAGCGAAGATCAAATCTAGCATAGCGCGTTAACATGACGCCAGACGCGTAGGGTGGGAAGAAGCAAAACATTGCGATGGCAAAAGCAACATGGGCGTGGAAAATTCTACTAAGTCGTGATGACTTGCCTCCGAGACCATCCGCATGGCTCCAGCCTCCAGCATCTGAGGCCATATGATTTCAAGCTCTACAGTTCATATGCCTACTCAAAGCACAATGTACAGTCCTAGTTTCAAGAAGACCACAGACCCTTGAAACAATCTCTGTCTCTGATGCGTCAACTTTTCGAGGACGCCTGCTTCAGGACCCTGAGAACCTATGAATGAGAAAATGGTATGGGACACCTTACATTCAAAATGATGGACATGGATATGCGACAGCCACAGGGCAGAGGCAATGAAATAACGTCTTCGATGAACATTTACCGAATAGCACCGACCCGAAGGAAGGTTTCCCAACAAGCATAGGTGCACAGGCAAAGCATGTCCGACCATCTCACTACCGATGGCAACGATGGTAGGCGGACATCGACTACAATACGATCCTAGATGGATCAGGGATACACACAACCAGCGACAAATCGAAGGAAACAATGGCCCGCGAACAATTCCTCGAGACGACACGAGAATCTTAGCCGATTGAGCTGCGGAAGCGCCGTCAGCCCATTGCGTATTTCTGCGTCCAGCTGCGGGCTGTTGACTCGTACTTCGACCGGTCCGTCTTGTACATGTGGGCAATCTCAGGGACAAGAGGATCGTCCGGGTTGGGGTCAGTCAGCAGGGAGCAGATGGAGAGCAAGACCTGCAAGATCCAGCGAAGCAACACTGATAAGCAACAGACCAGAGCGTCATAGCATCTTAATTTTATTTCAGGAGTATATAGCACATCATTTCCAACAAAACCTAATAGTGCAACTGAATGAAAAATGCAATTCCATTTTCACATGGATCAATCCAAAAAAGATATGCTGGAATACATCCAGCATAACAGGAAGGCCTAAATGAATGGAACAAATGCTATATGAAGGGGCCCATCGATACAATCACATCCAGTGCACTACTAGAGGTGTCGCACTAAAAGTATGATTGACAAAAGTACAATGTGAGTCTCCATCATGTAATGCAAGAAGAATCAAGGGGAAATAATTCGTAGAAGCACATACTGAAATGAGAAATGCGCTTATATTTCACAGATATGCGGTTTAAGCATGTGTGAAATAAGAAATAGCAAAATATTTATCAACTAAATCAAATAAAAAGGAAAAACAACATCATATTTGCGATTGAAGTTTCTACAGAGGCGTTACATCATCAACAGCTAATCCACAATAGCAACCCCAAACAATGCAGGACAACGACAGCACACAAACAGCAAGGATCAGGCAGCAAGTATTCCAGTTTTCAAGAGGAATGGCAAGTTTGGATTTAGAAAACAAAGTTATGTTATCTTAATCAATGCAAAATAAGTGGTACCCATCAACAGAACAATCATTGTATCATCAGAAATTTAGATTTACTCATCTTATAAACATGAAGAAAAAAATGAAGAGGTATATGCACATATCGAAAAAGGAGGTCAGTTTTCAGGATGACCTTAGAAATTGTCAAAGCAGGGCTCCACTGCTCTTTAAGAATGTCAAGGCATATACTTCCATTGCTGTTGATATTGGGATGGAAGACCTTTGTCTTGAAAGACACCTAAAATGAACAAGGTAACAAAGACTCAATAATCATGTACAAAGGGCGTACCCAGTGCCGTAGGCTTCCCGCACCGTGCGGGGTCTGGGGAAGGGTTGTAATAGCGCCCAAACCTTACCCGCATAAATATGCAGAGGCTGGGGCTTGAACCCGGGACCTTCCGGTTACAGACGGTAGGCTCTACCGCTGCACCAAGCCCGCCCTTCAATAATCATGTACAAAGTTTAAAAAAAATCTAAGTAAAGCAACCTTGAGATTGGGATGGCTCATGAAGTTCAGCCATCAAAGGAGGATGCCAAAGCAGATTGTTAATAGGCAATTTAGACAGGTACGTCAAACACACAATAATCCATGACATTCTTCGACGTACTGTTTTTCTTGATTGAAATTCTTAGCATGAAAATGCTTAATCTGAGATAAGCTGAAAGGAATCTGTGACTTCTGCAGGTGTACCAAATCGCTAACACAGTTCTAAATTACTATACTCTGAAAGGATATATTAACAGGGATACTTCATCCAGAACAGAACGTTAATGCATTACCAGCAAAAACTACAAGATGATTTTACTCATAAAATATCTATAACCATGTTATTAGTTGACCATAGATAAAAGTACTAACAGAAAGCTGAAGCTATTACATAGGAGAAGGGATAATGTTGAATAAGATTCTTTTTATCCAGAAGAAACCTATACTTATTGAAGGTAACGATATTCATGCTATACAAGACTACAAAGCTTACAAGAGTGCATAATACACCATAACTGAAGTGTATAAAAGAAGAGAATTTATAAATAAGATAAACCTCCTGAGTTCTAACCTTTGGTGGTTTGAAGGGGTAGTCTGGCGGGAAATGAATGTTCACTAAGAACACACCACCAGCATAGGGACTGTCAGGCGGTCCCATAATTGTTGCTTGCCAGTGGAACATGTCCTCACCAGCAGGACCTGAACATTGTACAAATTAAATTTGGCAGTTCATGAGGAGCCATGCAAAGAGTGGCAAAGTGGCACCATAGTACAGATAAGATGATATGACCTGTCAGTAATGTTAAATGTCTGGAGAGATTTGTCATTCCAATAACTTGTAACCGTACCTGCACTGCATGATGTGGGAGGATCTTTCTGCAGGTCCTTCAGTTCCTTCAGAATACGCTTTGATGCCATGACAAACTCCTGTTTTTTTTCACATATTTATGTAAAAGAGTCAATGAACACATGACACAAAGACTGCACTCAATCATATCTTGTTCTGCAGTCAATCATATCTATGTAAATTTGGAAGCAGAGATGCAAATGATGAACAAAAGAGTTCAAATTATGTTAGCAAAATGTTGATAACTCAGCAAATATCAATCTTATTAATTGAATTGGGCAACAGCGTTCCATGACAGTCCTGATATTGAACATTTGTGAACCCATATAGCCCATTTAAATTTCAGCTTTCAGTTTAGGAAAAAAAATGCCAACTATTCTTTACAAACAAAAGAAGTCATCCTCCATATACTTCGATGGTTACCCAGCTCACCCCCCTAAGCTTGAACATTGGACTCTCTGTTCTCATGGTTGCTAATATCTGCTTACTAGATCTCTAGATCATAATAATATCACTTGGCTGCTAAAACTGTCCAACATGAAGTCTAATCAACATTAGGCATCAATCTAATGATTAAATTTGGTTTAGCTCAATTACACTCTTAGTCCACTTAGCACTTTAACAACATATCTGATACAACCCACATCATATGAGTAAAAATAGCCAGCATCTACTTCTGAGCAGGAGTTCTAAACTTGACAATTCAGTAATGAGGAATGATACAACCCACACTCCATCAGGATGAACCAACCTCTTAGTAATTCCAAAATTATCCAACTCCAAACATTCTACCTTGTAAGCTTTAGCATCACAAGTTAACATTAGAGTCAGAACAACACATCAGTCATGTTTCAGAAATGCACGGTCTAGACACCCACAAGGTAAGTTAAGCTAGCGGTGAAACAAAACAAGCCAAGCCTGCGTGATGAGCAGGTAGTGAGCTGAAACCGGTGCCGAGGTGAAATCAGTGCAGTGCTTCAGGCATCTCAGAGATCGGCCTAAACGAGCGCAGCGATCCTAAAATTCATACAGAGCCTCTACATAGCGAAGAGACAAGCAACTTCATCCATCCAAAACAACAACAAAAAGCCCCAATCTCGCCCAACAGCAGCGAAATCCAGACCATGAGCGCGTAAGATCGAACACCCCAGGTCAGCGCACCGATCGCCCAACGCCTCAAGCAGCCCCGCACACCAAATCCGACGCCGACCGACAACGCCCACTACGAACCCACGAACCTACCACACGCGACACCGCCCCGGCGCGCTCCAAACCGGACCAAACCGCAGATCTACCCGAGACAGCCGCAGCAACCAAATAGACGAGGGAAAAAAAAACCACACAAAAAAACCCGAGAAGAAGAAACGCGCGCGCCGACGGGACGGATCCGGATCGGGAGGGGCCGGAGCTCACCCGCGCCGATCTGACTAGAGCGGAGGCCGAGAAAATTCGCCCGAAAAATTCACGCGGAAAAGCAAAGGCTCCCACCTTCCGCAGGCAGCGAGCGAGACGAGAGGTTGGGGACGGCGAGAGGAGAGAGAGACGCCTCCTCTCCCTCTTTTTTTTTTCTCCTGCCCCGCCCCGGGTCCCTCGCTTGTGGTGTGCGTGCGAGACGGGTTTCAAAGCGGGTCCAAACCGCGGCATTTATAGTCCGCCCGCCGTGCCTGCGGGGGTGGGCAGAGGGGTGGAACGTTCGTCGTACGTTGCCACTTGCCAGGTCTTCTTCTTTTTTTTTTCTACCGATGATGAGATGATGAGAGCAAAATGTCAGTATCGGAGATTATCAGAAGAGGAATCTGTGTGACCAAGTAAACAACTCGTTTTAGGTGTTTATTTACCCGGTATAGTTAGATTCCAAATTTCCAACAACCAAAGATCTACCTTCTCCTCCCACTGGTATGTGATGATAATGTTTTTTTTTGCGAAATGATGATAATGTAATTTATTGATCAAAGTTGCAAAGATCTTACATCTTGGGTAATTTATTGATCAAAGTTGCAAAGGTCTTTGTTGATGAAAATCGTATTTGCATGGAAGCATTAATCCGAAAACTATGACAAGTTTGCGGTGTTTTTTTGAGATAATCCAAATTTAGAATGATTGACCGCAAACATCATAAATTGTTACTCTTTGCTGTGCGATGCATCTCGTTTCATTACTTTACCACTTACACAATTCTGATCGATCTCGCAGTCAAAAAAATAAAAATGTCTTTCCTTTGTTGATCTTTCAATTTCCGAGGTCAGATGCAAATTTCAGCGTGGGTGTTGATAGTCGGTCGTAAAAGGTTGGCACGGATTGGATCAGATGAAAAGAACGATAGTCTCTCGCACGGATTTTGGTTTGACTCTTCGTCTAACGCACCCATTTATTCTTTTTTTTTGTTCTTTCTACTGTACACTTTGAAGTCAAGAGAAAGCTACAAGGCCAAGCTCCCAAGCTCTACTCAGATTTTTTTAATAAAAAAAACAGGAACTATCTCTCATCGCTGATCCAGCGAAGATCTTGCAGTGGAAACGCAAAACAGGATTGTCCACACGATTCAGAGGCACTAGAAACATGATGACGAATGGAGGCAGGCATTACTAACAAGGTAGCAAAAACGTTGTGGAACTGATTAGTAGTTGAAAAAAAGATGTTGACATTCTTTTTTTATACTGATGAAATGTCGACATTGTGGACCGTATTAGGATCCGTTCCCAGAATCCACAAAAGGCTGACGCAAACTGTTCTGATTACTGAATTACCTTTAGTGGGCCTCTTCTCTCAATAAAAGCAGCATTTTGATTTGTTTTCTACCACTAGTACCAATTGCCAATTCGTCAGTACCGGTGGTCATACATACGCCGACATGCAAACTCAAAGTGTATAGTATATTAGCATGCACCCATCTGCAAGAGATTAAGGTGTCCAGAAAGTGCACGGCATGATCATGATTCATCAGTCAACTAAAGTATCATTCCTCGTGTATTCTTTCTGTTCGAAACTGAAGTTCATTTTAATTTTGTCTAAATCATATATATCTAATTTTGATCAAATTTATAGAAGAAAACTTTGGTATAGGATATTGTATTTATTAGTGTTGTATATATTATTATGAACTTAAGTCCGTATAACAAAATTAAACGAGCTATAATTTAATTTGAAGAGTATGTAAACCACGAGAAGAAAATGACAACAGAACGAATGCTCATTTGACAACACAAACTTTAAAGAGTAACCGAGTAGAAGCACGATCCACAAATTAACACCCTACAAATCTACAATGATCATGAGTAGAGCCAAGAGAAATATAACAACCACCAGTGCTAACATCATGGAACCAAGAACTGGAAACAATTACCAAAGAATAATCAAGAATCAACTGCAAAGCTTCACTGGACACACACTAAACGCAGAGCTGTCAAACCTATTTTTTTCTCTAAGGCGCCAAGTTATTGCTGTGCTACTGATGAATGATCAGAAGGTTCCCTCCCTCGAGTTGTCCTCCGGGGAGGTCTTCGTCTCCGAGTAGGAGTTCCGGATCTCCTCGATCCTCTCAACCACCTCCTCCATCCGAGGCCGCTCATCAGGGACAACAGCAACGCATGCCATTGCGACCTGGAGCATCTGGACCATCTCGTCCTCGACGTTCGGGTGGCGTAGCAAGTCGACGTCGAAAACCTCTGACGTCCACTCTTCTCGCACCACGGACTGTACCCACCGGGGCAGATGTTCGATGGAGTCCTCGCGGCTGGGGGACCTCAGAGGGGCTTTGCCTGTGAGCATCTCAAGGAGCAGGACGCCGAAGCTGTAGACGTCGGACTTTTGCGTCGGTTTCTTGGTCTCGAGGACCTCCGGGGAGCGGTACCCGATGAGGCGTGGGTAGAGGTGGGGCGGGGCCATGAGCTGGGCGAGGCCGAACTCGGTGACGCAGGCGCTGAGTTCCTGGGAAATGAGGATGTTGCTTGACTTGATGTTCCCGTGGATGAACTTCCCGCCACCCTCGCCGTGAAGATAAGCCATCCCGCGTGCAGTGCCGAGAGCTATTTTCACTCTTGTCTCCCAGTCCAATGTATTTCTTCCAGCAGCCTTATTCCCTGTGTATTTGTAATCAACAGTCAGTCTGTTGTCATATAATTTGGTCTCAATACAAATGTGTATAATGGGCAGGTTAGTCAACTTTCAGACAATAAGTTAGGAAAGAACCATGGAAATGCTACAGTTTGCACCGCCCTACAGCCGTCATGTTCAATTTACACAGTTTGCAGGTCATCGCAATTCACGAGTAGAGCTAATTGCACCCCCAATCTGTGCTCTGTAAGTGCTAGCAGATCGCGTCATTATTGGTGTGATACCTCAAAGCAGGTAATGGAAAAAGAAGATCAAGGAACTATGGAACCACCATTTACTTCTCTTGCACATATTGCAATGGCCAGAAAAGGCCAGCGTACCTCAAAAGCATAAACATTCTATCCCCAAAACAACGAACAAATATTCAGAAAGACAAACCAAGGGCCAAAAAGCAGTAGTACATTTTGTGGTGGTGGTGGGGGTTTGTATTATCTTTAGTACATTATCATAATCTACAAAATGCAGATTTTGAACTATCTACAGAGTTCTACAGAGTCAGCATTGCAAGTACGCACCCACCAATTTGAGCCTTCAAATGTTGGTTTCTACCTTGTGATTCTAATTAACTTCTATCAATAACAGGATAAAAGAAAAGGTTATGCTGCAACCGGTTGATGTTTCACGTCACTTGCGATAAACTGTCAAGTATCAAGGTATCAGAATAAATTTAAATATGTTTTTTCTCAAGCATCAGTCTTGATCAAGCAACATTTTCAGGTTGAAGTAAGCTAATAGCTTTAGTTTCCATAAGTACAAGAAAAAGTTCAGACTATCATTCTGACAGGTAGTAAAATGTAAAATGGTTCAAATAGATTATTTGAAATGAAGAACATACCGTGCAAAGCAGCAGAAAGGCTACCCAACGGGACATAGTCATACACCAAGAGCTTCTCATCCTTGGAGTAATAGTAAGCACGCAAAGGGATAGTGTTCTGATGCTGGCAAACCTTGCCAATTAGCTCCATCTGCTGTTCGAATTCCTTCTTTCCCGCCACCACTTCCTTCAATCTCTTGACCACTACTGTTGTGCCATCCTCAAGAACAGCTTTGTAGGTAGTCCCGTAACTTCCTTTTCCGAGGACTTCAGCCGAAGCCCTCAGCAAATCCTCCAAGTCGAAATTATATGAACATCCCTCAAAGAAAAACAATTTATTCCTCTCTGCTTCTTGAATACCACTGCTGTATTCCGCCTTGGACTTTTCTGCCCTTCCACCAGCAATAGCCTTTCCTTTGGCTGAAGATGAGGCCATGCCAGACTCTGCGTCTTTCTTCCTTTTGAAGATGCATACTAAGAGGATGATAATCAAAAGCAATACTACTGCCGCTACTCCAGCAGCTATTGCAATAATGACACCATGGCTAATCTTTTTCCATAAGCTTCTTCCGGAATTTTGGGGTGATGGTGATACTGGAGAAGGTGTGGTTCCTGGACATGGTTCCAATGGAAATCCACATAGAAAGGCATTTCCCAAGAAAGAACTAGCTGGGAACTTCTGCAGGGCAGGTGGTATAGGTCCACTCAGGTTATTGTTGCTCAAATCCAAATGTCTCAGTTTGGGGAGGTGGAGGTCAGGGATGGGTCCAGAAAGAGAGTTGTTCTGGAGAAGCAATGCAGTCAGTTCAGTGATATCTTGCACTTTCAATGGGATTTCTCCATTGAAGGAGTTGTATGACAGGTCTAAGAATGTTAGGCTGGAAGACAATGTACTCGGTATAATTCCGGACAAGTTGTTGTGCTGAAGATAAAGGGAGTGCAGAGAAGGAATGGATGCTACGTCAGGAGGGAGATTAATAGTGAGACGATTTGACCTAAGCTCAACACCTCTAGTGCATCAAGCTTGCCAAGTGTTCCCCCAGGGATAGGACCAAAGAGCCCTATTGCAGGTAGCCGCACTTCACGTACACGGTTCCCATTGGGTGTGCATGTAATCCCAACCCAGGATGTGCATACTTGGGTCGTGGAGGTCCAGTTGAGCTTTCTGCCATGAGGCAGTGATGCAGCAAATGCAAGAAGGGCCTGCTTATCGGAGTTCAGGTCAGCACCTCTGGCACAAGGAAGATGTGTAAACAAAAGAGCAGCAGAAAGAATAGCTATAAGCGTGAGATGCCACATTGTTAGGAATGGCTGGAAGAATAAGGAGAAACTGCAGTTATAATCCAAGAGTCTCCATCAGCACATCACTCCTGCCACATAAAAGGGTGACAAGAGTCAACAATAAGTGATAGGTTTTCATATTTTAACAGTCAAGAGAACTGTATAAAAATCAGTTTATTAATGGAGAAAAGGTAGAAAGGCAATGTAATCTGTATATAACATAACAAACATAAGACAATAGACATTATATTTTTCCAATGGACATTTATATGCTTCTTTTTATAGGGACATTTGCATGGTCTATAACTAAGCAAGCAAGCAGCTATCAGCTATGAAAATATATGCTCTGAGATCTCTTAAAAAACGGAGGAGCAATCTTTTCATCAATGCGAAAAATATTGATTTCATCACTTAATAGCTTACAAGAAGCATTCCTACTGCTTAAGTTTTAAAATGTCAAAACCATGTATGGTTTCCCGTCATTAAATATCAGATTCCCAATTCATGCTAAAGAATAATAGTAAATATGATTACAAGTATGCCATCTACCGTGATTCATGAGACTAAGAGGTTTTAGACTTGCAATCTTATGGAGCTGGTGTATCTGCTCCGGTTGAAACAGGACAAATAGGTTACAGAACCAGTTAATATAAAAAATCAACATTGTTTGCAAACTCCAACCTATTTAAATTGCCATTGCCCTCAGCTATTTTACATCCTAATGAGGAACATACTTTGCATGCTAGCTAATTTGCGTCATTGACACAGAAAGCTGGTGTTAGCTCTCTTGGAATAAATCATAAATTCATGAGGTAATGAGTAATGACAAAGTGATGTCCAGATTGATAATTCAAGGGGGCCATCAGATTCCTCAACTGCCACACAGCAACCTCCTCTCTAAAATAGTAAAATGGAACGGAAACAGAATGATACATCTTGTCTTCTCTTTAGCCTCAACCGAAAGGCCCGAACCCAAACAAATCATCTGGTTTTATCTCAAGCTTTGTGAAAAGGACAGCTAGGATCATGTGCCATATAAAAGGAAACCAACATATCTTTTAGCAAGTAGCTATCACTCTTTATCCTTTTCAGAAAAGGATAACTCCACTGTGTTAACAAAATAGCAGCCGCACCTAGACAATGGCGCCCACCGCCCAGTCATAACCAGAACGGATATAAGGGTAGTGACAAACCACTACCCTTGTAGGACTTTTAAAGAGGAGGCACAGCACGTCGGTAGACTCCCTTGCACATGTGTAACTTGCACAAAAGCAGCATTGCAGGGCACCTAACCTAGACCCAATTACTACACCTAATGCCGTTGTTTTCTCAAGAACCGAATACTTTGGGAAAAAAAGGCGTCAGCACGAAACCTAAAGTCCAGCACGTAAAGCAGGTGGTCTCAGATGCAAGAAACCAAGGGGAAGAGGACTTGACAGCAGGGTGGGGCTACGCTCATTGATGGGGGCGACCATGGGCAGCACGGCGCCACAGGCACGCACCATGGAGGGATCTCAGACTCCACACCATAGGACAAATGAAAGGCAAGACGCAAGAGCCATCGCTATCTCTACACCCCCATACGACAATTGCAACAGTACATGTACCAGTAAGCTTATTACGAGTTCCTCTTAAATAAAGAATATTGAGAGTTCACACTTCCATGCTCCCAAGCTTTACATGGGCAAGCTTGGGAATTGCCCGTGTAAAATGTTGCTGCAAGTTGCAGTTCAGTACTACATGCCTGACCTGCTCCATCGCATGATTTTCAAGTTGTTGTTTGTTTATTTAACAGTTGCAGGTTTCTTAAAAGAACGGACGAACATATCACTAGTTCAGTACTGCATTGCTTTTGTCCCAGGAAAAAACATTGCTTCCCTACCACACCAATAAACGCAAAGTAACATTGGGCCCTGTAGAGATTCGAGCTGCTCAGCTCCTCCCCTACTAGTAACAAAAGCGCAATTCCACTATTCTAGTGCATTCTCTTTCCCCTTTCCTAAAAGAAAAAAGCACGCACGCATCGACCAAACAAATGTGTTCGAAGAAAAAGCGAGACGCGATTTGCTTTCCTGCAACAGTAGCGCGGTGACGCGCGAGGAACGGAATACTACATTATACCAAGAAATCGTTTTCGCGCAGTACTGCAATAGTACTGTGGAGTACTGAAGAACTCTGATGAATTGCGCCGTACCTCGCAAGTTGCAAGAAGCCATCCTATCCCAGGTTGGAGTCCCGGAGCCGGAGGCGAGCTCCATTCGCCCCGTGGCGGGCGGCCCCTACCCAGGACCTGGGCCGGGAGAGAGAATTCCGACCTTCGCGGCGTCACCGAGAGAGAAAAAAAACCCCAAGGAGCCGTCTCGGAGTCGCCGTCCGCCTCAGGCCCGGGCCTTGCGGTCACCGCCTAGGGCCTGGCGGCCGGCCGCGCCAGGAATCGCTCCAAGGAGACAGCCCGATCCGCCGCGGGAGGGGGCGGCATTCCACCGCGCCGGACCACCGCCGCCGTCCTCCTTCCCCTCGCCTCACGGCCGGCGAGCGCGCGCGCGCACCGAGCGAGGCAGCAGCAGTTGGCCGGGTCGCGTGGCGTGGCCTTTTCTCCCTCCTCCCTTCCGGTCTCCCTCCCCGCCCGCGCCCGGCGCCTCCCCCTCCTCCTGGGTTGCAGTTGCGAGCGGACGCAGGCAGCCAGTGATGCTGAAGCCGCGGGAGGGAGTGCGCCGTGGTGTGCGGGTGCGCGCGCCTACCTGTGTGCAAACCCGCTGTGCGTTTAAGAGAAGTGGTCTGTTCGTGCCCGTGCCGTGCAAGGTGACGAATTTGCCCCTGGGCTGGGCTGGACGTGATGTGGGCGTCTCTGGGCCCAGCGGGCAGTTGACGCGAGGAGACGGAATGCGTCACTGCGCGTGGGCCCAACGGAAGGACCCCGATCGCTGCAGCACGATGATGCTCGTGGCCTCGTGGCAGCTGTGCCTGGTCTGAAAATTGCTCGTTTTACCACTTTAGTACAACTGTACCGTACTACCGTGTACTGCATACTATTACTAGTAGTAGTTACTGGTTTGTAGTTGCTGCCACAATAACGGACTATTCCAGTGGTACATTGATTAATCCAGGCACTGCTGTCTGATGCTTGGGATGTAAACAACGGGGACAGATAAAAAGGAAGGGAACGTAGCTGGCATGTATCACTGCCTAATCAACCGCCGTTTCCAACCTACTGCTCTGGTGCTGTTGAAAATGTGTAGTTGGGAGATAAAAAATCAGGAGCATGTGTGGTTGCATTTGCGCTCTACCGACTTTGCGTTTAGGCGCTTCCCTGTTCTTCCTTGATAGTACAACTCATTGTCACTCTTGAGCTAATTTTTCTTCATCCCCTAGGGTTAGTATCAGAGAGGACTGTAAATTAACCATTTGGGTTAGCTTTTTTCTTCAGAGGTGAGTTGACAGGATAGTCTGGCGCAGATGGAGAGCGAAGCATCGAGCATCGCTAGTGATCCATGTAGCTTGTCTTGGGATCTTGCAGCAATGCAAGGATGACACAAGCCGGAAAGACAACTCCGAGCAAACATGCATATATGATCCAATCATGCTCGCTGCTGGTCCGCACATGGACTGACGACGGAAGCCCATGAGTAGGCCATGACACCGCCGCCGCTTCTTTTTTTCTTCAGATCCCGCTGAGCTCCTTCACGCTTGCTCTGCTTGCTGCTTTGCTAGCTTTTTGATGCGTAGACATGCATGCCCGTCGACCAGAAAAGAAAATCAGGCAGATTTCGCCAAATCCTGCCAGGCCCTTGGCTCTGCTTTCGGTCTCTCTCGCCTTTTTTTTCTTTTTTTTCCTTTTCTGCTTTCCCTATAATAGTGATACACTGATACATGGGTGATGGGTCATGGTTGCTTTAACCAAAAGAGTGATCCATGTGATTGATCAGAGTAGTTGCAACATTGCGGCCCTCTACGGAGCTCTGAGTGTGTGTTTGATCGGAGTGGTTGCAAACTTGCAACATTGCAGCCATACAGGGCAGGGCCAACGCAAACGCAGGCACTTTTCGCTGTTTGACCGTACCAATCGCTACCTAACCTGTGTCCGTACTCGGTAACTGATGGACGGCTGCTGATCGACGAGATGTCGAGATCACTCTCACTCATCAGGGGGACATACCCTGCTACTGCTAGGCAACGCGCGATTCCCATGCTGCTCGGTCGCGTCGCGTTTGCAGGGAATGAAAGGGTAAAAGGTCACCACGGTGATTTTGATGCAGAAAATGATGCTCTAGGAAGAGTGCCCGAACTGCACGAACCGTGTGTTTCTGTAGGCTGAAACTACAGAAACTCGATTTTGCATTCCAAAGCATAAGGCATATCTGGTTTCGTGTTGGCCTTCAAGGAACTTTAGCTGCTATTCTTCCCAACAATTTCTCTGATAGCCTTCTGCAGGAAGTCCTCACGAGGTTGTGATATTTGTGGAGAGCTAGAAATGCTTTCAGGTATAATAGTACAAAATGGACCATTAACAAGGTGTATCATTAAATAAAAGTTGATACTAATACAGTAATACATCCAACTTATATGCTTCCCAGGATCTCAAACAGATATGGATTGAACAGCAACATAGGGAGAAGAAATCACTGCAGGTCAACTGCAGCTTCTTCAACGTACAAAATGGTAGGTGTCCCTTTATCTGTTCCTGTGAAGGTACAAGAGGGTCTTCCATGTCAACACTCAACACCATTGTCTCTGCTGCATCGAGTCTATTTCTCCACATGAAGAAGGTGATTCTCTCGGATCAGCATGTCTGGGAATATGTTTTGTTCATGCAGGTTCAAGAATCAAGAGACTCCTTGTCCTTGCATATCTGGGCTGGTCAGTTTGGTGCTCATGGTGGAGGTTGCTGCTCTCAAGCAGTCATTGTGGCCGCTTCAGTGGCGAATATTTTGCAGCTTGAAACCCAATTTTATGTTCGAACAGTCAGGAGGAAGTATACCAGCTGCAAAGTTTTTTTTAGACTAAGGCCGTTAATATTGCAATTCCCTTGTCTCATGTCCACATCTTCAATATGTGGTACAATTACTAATAGATACTAGATGATTTTCCGCGTGTTGCTGCTACTTTATCACTAAAACAAAATAGTGATAATATTTATAACATATTATCATACAAAACAACATTATAAAATAATTTGTAAAGATCTACTGATGTAGATGACCGCTTTTTATGTGTGCATCACTCTGTTTGTCCTTCATGTGTAATGCAGAAACTCACCTTGCGTCATGTTTGTTCATTGCACCTCAAAGATTTCTCTCATCTCTTCCTTCCTACCTTGATTGTCTTCTTGATGATTAGAAAACCACTCTCATATGTATACTGTCATTTGCTTTGTTGTAATTCTTTTCAGATCAATCCAATACCTTCATCATTCATATGCACATATATTTATATACCTACAACATGGATGCTTAAAAGTCAGAGGCCACAAGCTGACGCATGGCTTTTCAACTTCGTTTGAGTGGTCCCAATATTCTTAAACTGTATTAGTGTCTTTTGGATGTTAAACAGTATTATAGTGTAAGCATGGTTAATGTAATCCTGACCCAGCTATTTAGGATACGGGAGGATCTGGTTTGTGAGCAATATAGAAGAAGAACAAGAAAATCTAGAATTAGGAGTAGCTGTCTATCATCTTCTCCTTGGCGATGTTTGTGCCGTGGTTTTCCCTCCGTCTCATCTTTGGTTCACTAGATGCAGTTGCTCCGGTTCATCACTTGTTCTTGTACTGGCTGGGGTTCATTTTGTTCGTTTCTCTTCTTGCTCGAGTCCTGACAGGGAGGAAGAAAATTGTTTCGCAAAAGAAAAGGAAGAAAATTGGGAGGGCGGAAGAGATAGATAGTGCTTGAGAGTTGAGGCCTACCGTGAGGCCTTTGAGGGCTTGCTGCCTCACGTCAACTCGATCAGGCCACACAACGGTGCTAGCGGCTAGCCGCGTGGGCTGGCTGTCCTGGCGCGCGCGGGCCTCGTCTTGTCCTCGCTCCTGTGGGCCACCCGGTTCCGCGAGCATGAGTGCTCGCGAGTACCGGACTAGTTCCGCGAGCCAATCGCCCCGTTGCCTCCGCCAGTCGCCCAGACTCCCACTCTCCCAGTGATTGCCATCCAGCCCTGCGCTGCTGTCAGAAATTGCCTGCGGGCACTGTACCAGCAGATTGCCGCTTGTTTAGATCACAAAAATAACTCCTAAATTTATTATATAAAAAAAGATTTTTCATCACATCAAAATATATAGAGAATTAGATTTGAACACTTCTCATAAAAAAAACTCACACCCACCTCACATAAGACCCACCTGTCAGGAAAATTGGTTGATGAATGGTCCAAAAAGAGGGGAAGGGATATTCCCGTGTTGATTTCCCCCTTTAAACCCAAAACTTTTTTCACCCAAAAAAGGGCCCACCTAAATATACCCACATTTGTGTCTATACAAAATTATCCCGTATTGCTAAAAGACAATAAATTAGAGAGTTTTTCTCCATATAAATAAATGACAACTATCCTGAGTTTTGAGAATACCTAAAGCTCTCTATACATGAGAGAGCGAATGTAAAGTATTTTTAAAACCGTTTTGCATTAAAGTAAAGTGATATTGTTTTAGTATCTACATGTCATCAATAACGTGCGTGCCGCACATGCGTTCTTGCTAGTCACATCAAAATGTTATAAGATGCATGCTTCGAGACAGATGAGTGAAGTATGAAGATGTGAATCTCAATAAAAGCATCTCTAAATCGTGACCTACAGTCAAACCCTCAAGAGCCCTACCTTAGGTGAGATTACACCCTGTCACGGTGCTTCCTACCAGTGTAGGTAAATCAAGAGCATGTTCGAAGAACGCGTCGAACCACTTAGTAGATCAGGTACGAGCCTCTAACCACCACAGTTGAAAGAACATCATGTGCAATCTATCTCGAGAATAGATTGAGGAAGAAGCAAAACTAAGAGAGAACGAAATCATAGAAAAGAGGTGTTTGATCGCTAAAATTTTGGAAACACAAATGACTTCACCATGAAAAATTGTACATCACAAGATCACCACCGGAATCCTACCTCGATCATGATGATCCTAGCTCTAGAAACTCCAATGCGGTCTTCCTTGCAAGGTTCCCACGTTGGCTAGGGCTAACCCTAGGCAACTAGCACGACCCTCGGCTCTCCGAAAGGTGTCCCTATAGCTTCTCTGCTCCTCGGCGTCGAATGGCGAATGGCTTGATGCTCCTCGAATGGAACGAGGACTATTTATAGTTCTGAGAAGGACCACGCTAACGCGCGACCGGTCGCGCACTAAGCGAACCGCGCGACCCCCTCCCTCGGTCGTCTTCCTCCTCCGGTCGTCCGGAGGTCCCCCGCTGGGCCGGCCGCCGCCCCCGACCCCTCCTTCTAGGTCCGCTGGTGGTGGATGTGCCCCAGCAACCCCGGGCCGCTAACCCCCCGGCGGCGGCGGCCTGCCGGGGAAGAAGACCGCGCCCGGGTCGCGCGATATCGCGCGAGCGCGACTCCTCGCGCGTTAAACTTAACGTTCTGAGAAGCCCGGCTTGGCCAGCCGCCCAATAAGGCCCAGGCCGGTCGTCCTGGCCGCTTCCCTGGCTACCTGGTGTTTTTCTCTGCATGTGGGCCTTGGACGTCGGTAACTTCAAGATTTCTTCGAGATAAGAATGGGAGTTGATTTTCTTCCCAAATCCACATTTGCTTTGCCTTAATACTGAAGTCACTTCACCTTACCTTCATATGCTTAGCCCTTAAGCATTCTTGGAGGTTGGTTCGATGTATTTGAGCATGAACGGGCTTCGATTCTTCAGGTTTCTAGCCTCACATTCTTCCTGTCATCCTTGACTACGGGCCTCGTTCGTAAATGCTCCAAAATAGCTCACAAACCTGCGTAAACATATTTCCTCCAAAAATATATGCATATGCGAAAACGTCCCGATTATAGAGTATGATCAATAGTTTAGATATTGAATTCATACCATTATTAAAGATAAACAAGGGTAAAAAGGTGTTGCTAAGGAGCGCCAACAATACCACGGTGATCCATCCATAACTATCTTCTTATCTAATTCAGATTCAAACTCCGCAATAAACATGTTATCATCTACCATTCTCGCCTCTAATCCCCTTGGATTGCCCCAAGCTGGTCACATGGCGGACATAATGGTCTGTAAATGTAAACAGTTGGGTGCAAGTACCTTCCCAATAACCGCGTGACTTACCACAACCAAATCTGAATCTTCATTGCCCTCTAAAACTAGTGTTTCTTTCTCCTTTGTAGTCAAATTCAGCTTACCAAATAAATCTGAGACTTGCTCCTCCACTTCATTGAAAGCCCCTTTTGCAGATCTTTCATTGCTACTTTCAGCTCTAGGAGCTGAGAGAAAGCCCTTTCCCATCTCCAAGACTGCAATATCCTTCTTCCCCTGTCTGTGCTCCATCAGCTACACTCCAAAGCACTGGGTTCAGGCCAAGGACGGGCAGTGATGCCCAAGATCACCCCTTGTTCGTCCCGAATCGAAACCAGGCCAGATGGGGAACATACGATGGGGAGAGAATCAAAACGCCAACGGACCATTGGGAGACTACCCAACTAGCAGGTTGCTGTCTGCGAGACCTCCAATCTCCAAGCTCCAATCCCACAGATGAATGAAGCAGAGTTGAGGATCCTGTATGGAAAGTATACGTCTCATAATGCTTTTTTTAATGCTTTTATGCGGAGGTGAGATTGTCCAGCTCAATTCTCCTTTCTTCCAACGCATAACGCATTCTCCTTCACAAAATTGCATCTGGAAAAGAAATGGCCACAATCCTCATTCATTCTGTGGCACATTACACTTCGTATCCAGCTGCATACACGTCTTCCAAATTCATTCGAAAAGCCAGGGAATTTTGAGGTCTGGCCAAATCCTGATTCGTTTGATGTTCCAGACTCATTAAATTGTGCCATTCTTCAGGGTCTAACCCGTTCAATATACTCCAGGCCTCCACCTGTACGTGTATGCCATAATTTACAGATTTTGGCTATAGAACACTACGAATGTGCACGAATTTGTGGTTTTGACCATATAATTTTAGCGTCACATACATAAAATCTCATAACAAATGCCAGACAAACGAACATACTCATAAATACAACATGATTACACTCCACATTTGAGTTGAAATGACATGAATCCAATCATCCTTCCGATCGCATTTAGCAGGATAGCTTACCAGCCATAATATGATTGTCAGAAAACTGCAGACAAAACAGAGTGGGCGAACTATGAGCAGAATTACACAGAAGTATGTGTCCATATTACAATACCACACTACATTGTAAAGATTCATTGTTTCTTGAGCAACTTTATTGGCAAAGAATTTGCATGGCCAGCGACTGCAAACTGTCAACCTTCCAATGCTCCTAACTGCATCTTCTTGCTCGCAGAAAGCACTCTTTAACACTGAAATAAGACAGGAAAACATCAGCAACCTCCACACATGGGGTCATAACAACAGCAAGCTCAAGTCACCAGAAATATAGCATTAACAAATTGCACATTAACACTATTTATGACATTCTCAATGGCATGTGGCCCCAGCCACAAGATGGCATCCTCACATTATCTACTGAATCTCCGGTTTCTGATGAGCTAATTTTCTTATAAAATAATTGGTCGGAAAAGAAACCTCAGGAAAAACTAGTATGACATTTGTCAATATATCATTCAACTTGTCCACAAACAGGACCTGCTTCAAAAAAAGTAAAAGCAAGTGCACATATAAGCCACCATATAAAACAACAATGCAAACATGGACCTTTCCTAAGCTAGATTTCATCTCTACACCCACATAAACTTGTTCAAGGCAGCAAATTAAGGAAGACACAACAGAAACAATGCTCATCATATATAAACAATAACTGGATATATAAAGTGAAACATCTTGAAACATAAAAGAAACATTTTAGCACAATGTCAATGAGCACATGCTTGGTTAAGATGAGCATTAGAAAGAGGCAAACGACATAAACATCCATTTGGAGAACCATGAGACGCTAACTTTTTAAAGCATTTCTTGTCTCAAAATAAGATACTTGCTGACCCTTCGGAATATAACCCACATTTTCCAATCCAAACTAACATATACTTATTAACAAAGACCAAGAGTCATTCACATGCCGAATTTGAAGTACAATAGAAACTTGTTCATAAACTACACTTGAGCAGAAAAGACCCAAAAAAACAAAAGGCTATATCATTTCAATAGATGTTCTAGGCTTTTAGCTTCACATAAGCAATGGACATCAAAAAGTTGCTACCAGTATATCATATGGAGGATACACAAAGTAATCCTAACTGGAAAATAAATCGAGGCAACAATAATACACAGTTACACACCTTGGGACATATAATTAGAATATCATGGGCAGGTATAACTCTATGCTAGCTATATACAAATGAGAAATGGTAAGGGCCGGTGTGGCCACATTTGACCAAAAAATACTTCTGTTGTTTTGTGCTTGTCCCATACCAGCCATGTTCCTGGAACATTGGAAACGGGAACGTGGAACGGCACTTATAAAATGTTTTTACACTAAATTGTTCCCGGAACGTTCACGTTCCCATTCCCGTCCCTGCTGCTAAGGACTGTCCACCAGAGAAGAAAAAGCTTGTGTCTTCTGCCATAATGTGAAGAACATAGCTATTTCACATGTGTTTAAACTAGTCATTCATCATAGAAAATTACATAAAATTGAATGCGTGGAATAAAAGTAGGTATGCAGCATACCAAGCTCTCACTGTTTCTACTCTTGTTGATACTATTTCACAACCAAAGCACTTCATACAAATGATTCTTGAATCATGAAATTCATGCATGCATATGAAACTAAGTTGGTGGACAATACTAAGTATATAGAAAAAAATGCAGAAAGTTGGTGCTTGTTTCGAGGACTTCGATTTCTATTAGCAAATCAATGTTTATCAGAAACAGTGGGCATGTGGGTCCAAATATGTTAATTAACAATACATGATATTGCTCATAAATAATCATTTTATCAAACAATTAAGCTAACTGCTCTACATATTGCAAAAGTAAACCAATCATCAGAAATTATCATTATTCATTAAGTAAAAAAACTAACCTTTATTTTGCTTCAGTGTGACTTTTATTTCGTTTTTTTATGGGACTTAGCCTGATCATCCCTCTTTCTTTTTTGCCGAGACTTAGCTTCATCATCTATATTCTGTAGAATTTCACTAAGAGGCTGCAAAAGAGAAGTGTTAGTAAATATTATAAGAAATTATTTACATTTAATTAAAACCATGAGGAAAAAATAATACCTTGTCCACCATGTTTCTGTGAAGGGCAAGAATTCTTGTTATACTCCGCACATTATACGCAACGGTAACACCACGATCCTTATAAGATATCCCAATACATTGAGCTTCCCTGTTGAATACTAGACCTCCATATGGGGTCAATTGACCGGTAGGTGAATCATGGTTAAATTCGAACTCTCATACCTATTTTCATCAATTTTAAAGGTAAGAATAGAGAAGTGCATCAACAAACAAACCCCACCCGAAGCAATATAAGAGACTTACGTCACGCGCCCATGAGACATGTTGCAATGTGATATCAGTTTGGGGTTGAAGTCAACCGAAAAAACTTCATCATTCATTGAAACGTCTTCTCTGAAATCTACCGGTTCCATCCTAGCGGATGTGTTAACATGGAATGCCACAACATTCAAGAATATTTTCAGATCTTGTTTTCGGAGCTTCATCTTTGTTCCATCTGGGAGAATGACTTCAGATGGCAAGGATGGCAACTCTTTACTCAAAAAGGCTATTATGTAGCAATAGTTTTTCCGGATGTAGCAATTAAGCCCGGAATCATAATTTCTTGAGGACCTTGTGTGGCAAGACCTGTTGGAACAATGAGCTTGACTACAGAACGACAGATTCTGTCATAAATTGGCTGGCTATCTACAGGAATAGCACCAACTTCCTACAGCATGTGAAAATAATAATAATAATTAATATTATTATAAAGAGTTCACAATTGTATTATGCACAACCTAAAATAGGTTTCTACAGAAGAGGAAATGAAATAAAAATAAAAACATCATAACTAAAGAAGATCCAGTATGCAAAATGGCCAAGATGTTAACCTCCATGAAAAGCTCAGAGTGTAGACTTGATTTTTCTTGTGTATTCTCAGTTTAACCTGTAAGTTAATATCAAAAACTAATATTACAGATTTATTTATGAAAGACAACAATCTTGCAAATTGCAAGGAAAATCCAATCAACTAACAAGCTACCTAAGTTTCCAGTCTTATTATAAAATATGGCAACAACATATAGGAAACAACAAGCATGCCAAATAGTGAACTGGGAACTTTGGCTGAGAACCGGTGTTCGGTGATGGCCCACATTAAGGTAACTGGTGGGATGAGTATTACGTTAAGGCATCTCCACCATTGCTATCCCTAATGGGGAATGTTGGAGCAGCTGCTTCCCACCTGTTTTCTTTATCACTCAAAATTCAGAACTCAGGAACAGAGGATTTGTCCATGTAACAAACCAGTTGCTATTTGCTTTTGCAGTCTCTCAATTTCTTTCTGCTACCCTTTCAGGAGGAAATCCAGAAGAAAACAGGTAATATAGTAAGGCAGGAAGATGGAACATTTGATGTTGATGCAAATACATCAATTGATCACCTATCTGAAGAGCTTGGTATTAAAATACCAGAGGTAATGTTTCTCATTAGATCTCTGCTTTCCCTACAGTTGCTATGCATTCCTTTGGGCATAAATAAAAAATGTCTATTTTAGACACTGGACATGGATGTTCATTGAAATGGAACTTCCATCATTGAATAATTGTATTTGTAGAATGTATACATATATAGCATTGTGGATGTAGTCTCGAAGAAAATGTAGGCTTAATATTCTGGTCAATATAAATATTCTCGAATGTTCTTCTTTAGTAGAATATGCCCTTGGCAGCCATCATATGGTGGCTGGAATATGCCCCTTAGCAGCCATCATACGGTGGCTGTGTAGTTTTTCTGATGGCTCTTCATTTAGATTGGTTGATATCCTGAGACACTTGGGAAGCTTCTGTTTACAGGGCCATCAGTATGAGACGGTTTCTGGTTTTGTCTGTGAATCATTTGGCTATATTCCAGAAGAAGGTGCAAAAATGCTTGTGATTCTTGAAAAGGATTACAGAGAAGAAAATGGTGAATATCAGGAGGAAGGTTCTGATCGCCAAGATGATAGAGAAAAAACTCAAGCATATGAACTTGAGGTAATTTCCACAATCTGTTGTCTTCTCTGTTTGCTCAGAGTTCTGGCACCGGGTCTTGAGTTCACTCTGTCATCACTGGAAATGTTCCACTAGAATCTTTCTAGTATAGCTGCTATTGTGAGCTCATAACTATAAAAATTCTACTTAAAGCTTCACTTGTCTTTGTTAGATGCAATGCCTTAAACATGTTTGTTAAAAGTTAAAGAACTTCCATCTGTTGAATACGACGAATGCTCAAACGCTGTGAGTAGAAATTAACAAAGAATAGTAATTTGGGACAGAAGGAATGCATTGCCCTAGTATTATGCTGGCTTATTTTTATTTGAATCTTAATTGAAGCTCAGAAACTTGATGAAAAAAATACTACTCCGTAATAAATTAAGAATAGTGGGTTGTTTCAGTATAGTTGGCCTTGCACAATACCTTAATTAGTTGATGCAACTCCCATTTTTCAAAAGCTTTTGTTACAATTTACATAAAATGTTTCACTCGATGAGACTTTAAATTAATTGTTGTGACTTATGACAACATAGCGTGGTTCATTACTGTTTAATCAAACCAGTTTCGTGGGTAATTTTCAGTTGTAACTTTCAAACATTTGATAGTTAGTCTGGCTAATCTTTGTTGGATGCTATTCAGTACCTGGTGATATTTTGATGGCCATTGATTGACATAGCCTTCGGCTTTTATTCCAGTATAATAGCCATGTGTGTACCGCAAGCATGCAATATTGTAGGAGTCAAGATAAGCCAACCCCTTCAAAAGGGATGGCATAGGTTCTTCTCTTCTTTAAATAAGTAAGAAGAAGGAACTAGTTTGTCTCTAGTCTTAAGCTCTCTTATGCCATTCTGTATTCTACTCCCCACTTCAAGTATCCTAAAACCTTTCCCTCAAAAAAAAAAGTATCCTAAAACCCTTCAAATCATTATATCCGTTCTTCCTCTGTGCAATAGTTATCCCATTGTGTACTAACAACATCTATGGCATATGTAGCAGTAAACATATACATGTAGAGCAAAATTGAAGATTAAATGTGTCAATGCAAGGTAATTAAGGCAGTAAGGGATGCTGTGGAGACTTGGATATGCCCTGTCACTTGGTAGCACCTAGGCAAAGAAGTGTATCTAGGTTTCCACAAGGGCCTTGTTATCCCTTGCCTGCCTAGGCAAACGCCTTAAGATCGACCTATCATCTGCTTAAGATTTTTATCTGATGAAATCAGTAGTTTTGTGACACATAAAAATACTAAATTTGCAGTTTTGCAATACAATTTGACAAATCTAAAGTTTCGTGAAGTGCTCACTAGATCTGTGGTTTTGTGTAGTTTTGTGACACATTCTTAAATATGTATTATTATGATAGTCTTTTTAGAGAAACAGTAAAGTTTATTGTGTTGCATTTAGGGGTGGTAACGGATCATGGCCCGTTTGTTCCTTCACAATCTAACGTGGTCCTAACAAAATTTAGCTCAAAAACTAGTACTACCTCTGATTCAGTTTATTTGTCGTTCCCGACAGCTAATTTGAACTAGCTGTAGGCCAAAAATCCTGTCCGCAACGTCAATTATATTGAATCGGAGGTAGTATTATTTTAGTCCGGTCCTAATCCGGCTCGATCTTTAAAATTTCTAGTACAAAAATGAGGGTCTTTACCACCCCTAGTTGCATTGCATTTCGGTTTGGCAGTTTGCAGTGCGTGTCCATGGGAGGATGGAGCGAAGAGGCCACCCAAAATTGTTCGCGAGTGCTCATCCTCGTCCTCCTGTAGTGTGAGCGTGTCGTGTTTTGGTTAGGTTGCATAGGGATTTCGAGAGATGGAGTAAGTGTTCATCCTCTTGCCCCTTGCGAGTCAATGAATCTTGTAATGAGCCCTATTTGAAATGCTAATGTTTTTTGAAACGATTTGAAATGCTAATGTTGTTGTTACTATGATTTTTAGAGTACACTGTTCATGTGAGGTGAGGCCAATAAAACTGTAAGCTGCCAAGTTCGTTGCAACTCCTGCCGAATAGCCATTTTTTTTCGGGTAAACGAAACTTTATTTGTTGAACGAGTACTATGTTCGTACCAGATAATCAGATCGAAAAGTCACAGTGGAACACGTTGAGCTTATGGGCCCATATAGGCCCAACACGAGAATGAAGGGAAGATAAAAAAGAAAAAGATAAGAAAAGAAAAGAAAAAAAATGAAAGACAGTCTCCCACGTCGTCGTGCCGACGACTTTGCGAATTTGGATGGGATCCCGTCATTTCATGAGACTTTTACCTACGTGCCATTAAGATAAGTCGCTCGTACCTACGTGCCACAAAATTTTTAAGAGACACCCGTGTGCCCTTCAACTTTATTTTGTTTACCCGTGTGTCATTCGGTCCAACTTCTGTTAGAACTTAACAGAACCCTTGCTCTGACACGTGGGACCCACAAGTGAAATGGCCATTTTACCCCTGACTATATCTCATCTCTCTCCCCCTGTTCCTCTCGTCCTCGTCCTCCCGGACCTGGCGGCGGCGACAACAGAGACGAGGCGGCGCCTCACCCGACCGGACCCGGCGGAACGAGCGCACGCGACGGGCGCCGAGGAGCTCAACGACGCTGACCCGGCGGAGCTGCCGCCACAGCGCGCCGGCTCCCGTGCTGACGGGGGCTACGCGTGGCCCACCTCCCTCGCCGGTTCCCGTGCGGACGGGGGCGCCGCTCTCGCTGGCACAGTCCGGGCGGCGGCAAGCACAGACCGGGCGGCGGCGGCAGGGCAGGGCCAGGGCAGCGGCGGAGTACAGACCGGGCGGCGGCGACGCAGGGACTCGCCGGCGGCGAGGCTGGGCCCGGGCGGCGGCGGCGCAGGGGCTGGCCGGCGGCGGGGCTAGGGTTTCGGCCCCTCCGCGAGACGACCTCGCCGCCGGCCGTTGATGCTCTGATTCGCTGATTGCCAACGCCAAGGGAGCAAGTCTTCGCTTCCACGAGCTTCACCAGGCTACCATGCACCTTTCCCATCGCTCTGTGTCGACGAATCGCCGCCGGAGCAGCTTCCCCGCATGAAGGCGCCGCCGCCGGCCACCCCTTCCGCCGTGGGCGAGATCCCGGCCTCGTTCTCCGATGGTGAGCACCTCGACGGACTTCCCTCAACCTCCTCTCCCTCGTGCGCGCGTCTCCTACTCCACCCTAACGCCGGTGAACTCAATGTCCAGGACGCCGGCGAGCTCCTCTGCGTGTTCAGAGGAAGGAGATGGCAGAGGAGAGCACGAGAGGAACAGAGGGGAAGAGAGATGGACTCAGGGGCAAAATGGTCATTTCACTTTGTGGGTCCCACATGTCAGGACTATGGTTCTGTTAAGTTCTAACAGATGGTGGACAGAATGGCACATGGGTAAAGAAGTTAAAGGTGGAGGGCACACACGTATCAAATGAAAAATTTGTGGCACACGAGTACAGGCCCTTTATCTTAATGGCACACACATAAAAATCTGACCCTCCGGCTACGACTCCATCGATCGTTTCGCACGGTGGCGCCCATGGCGGCCGCCGCCTCCGCCACCGGCGGAAAGGTGCGGCTCGTGGACCGCTGCATCGACGCGGCCGCGCGCGACGCTGCCACCGTGGAGGCCTGGCGCCGGCAGCGCCGCTCCCTGGAGCACCTCCCGGCCCCGCTCGCCGACGCGCTCTTCCGCCGCCTCGCCGAGCGTCGCATCCTCTTCCCCTCCCTCCTCGAGTAAGCCCCACGGCCTCCTTTCACCTCGTCCTCGCGCCGCCTAGTCTAAGATGCCCGACGCCCCGGGAAGGGGACATTTGATG
>OAMR01000639.1:458825-472127 GCA_900205405.1 Echinochloa crus-galli | reverse complement strand
GTCCTGACAGCACACTAACCCCAAACACTACACTCGCCCATTTCTTTGATATCCATGATCAATCTGTCCAACTTTGTATAGATCACCTCTGCTTGCGGATGGCTGGTATCACCAGCTCGGAACTCGTGAATGGTGTTCTCAACATGCATCCAGCTCAACCCTGTTTCTTTCATCAAGTTTCTGTCCCTCATTGTTCTCCTTATCCTTGCAACTTGATCCCACAAACCAGCATCTGCATACAAGTTGGAGAGCAGGACATAGGGGGCTGGATCTTGGGGTTCGAGCTTTATGACATGATTAGCGGCAATCTCACCGATAACCATGTTGTTGTGGGTCTTACAAGCACCTAGCAGTCTTCCAGACCAATGTGTCTGCTCTACAAGGCATTTCATTGATAAAATCTAGTGCTTCTTCAATAAGGCCTGATCGCCCAAGCAGATGAACCATGCAAGCATAATGCTCCATCCTTGGTATGAGCTTATGATCCTTCTGCATCATTCTGAAGTGCTCCTTCCCTTCTTTAACAAGACCAGCATGACTACATGCAGATAAAACAGCAATGTATGTGACATCATTTGGTTTTCTACCTTGAATGCCCTCTCTGCCGCCTCCAATTTGATACATCTTGGGTTCTGTGGGAATATATTGTCCAGCTCCGGTCTTTTAGAATTTGTACCCCCGGTCACACTATGTGTGTTGGATTTAAGTGGCTGTTGGATTTTAACAGGAGATGCTGTTTCAACATTCTGTAAGCGCCATCCTATGATTGAAGTGAGGCATGAGCTCATGCAGGAAGTTAAGGCAAATAGTGTTGGTAAGTCCCAACTTAAAGCTAGGCAATCTCAACAGGTGAAAGCAAAAGTTGCAAACAGTTTCGCTGGCCCAAGTAGGCTTCCTGATATCCACTTTGTAGGTGAGGATGCTCTAAATTCTTTCTCGTCTCTTCATTTTCAGTTAGTCATAGTTTGAGTTTGAGCTTTGTATTCTACAACATAATGACAACCAATTTACCTTTCAATATGAACAGATGAAAGGATAAAATACAACAGGGAGGAAATGATGGAGCTACAAGGCCTTGTTAAATCAAATTCAGTAATGCATGGTGTGCAGCTTCCACCAGAACTGCGTAGGCTCACATGATACAAAATATTTGTTGCACTTTACTTTCTTAAGCATTTTCCGCAAGCATGTCACTTTCCTTGGTTCAGTTATCCTTGATGTGACAATTTTGAAAGTGGAGCATCAACCATGTTACAATTGAGAGTTAGCTCAAATATAATGTAATCTCAGTGGAGAAGATGAGTGCTCTTTAATTCAGACGAATGGTCGACCAGAACTCTCGGTGTCATTTGCATTGGTTGTGAGCCTGTGACTGTGAATCCAAAAGGTTGATACTTTCTGATCTGTGATACAAACATATTGCACGAATTTTCCATTTGGTCATGTGCAACCTTTATATAGTCATCTGGCCTTTGGGCGCTCTGTAACTTAAGTTTTGTCGCTGCGGTGTCCACGGTCCATGTGATATTTATGCGGATGTATATCCCATTCTGTATTTTTTTATAGAAAATCAAAGTTCAATGAAATAATTGTCTGACTCAACCAGTTTTTTTTGGCTCCTAATCTTATAGTGATATTCAACTTTACATGACTACTGTATTTATTTTGGTTGAAGTTCAATCTTTAGCATAGGTTATGTGCTAAACTCATAATAAGAGCACCTTCATGTTGATCCATCCACAAGATGACATTAAAATAGCAAGCGGATATAGGGTTTCCTCCCCGAAATCTCCTTTGGACATATCTCGTTGAGTTGCATTGAGTCGCATGTATAAAAATGGGACTCTAATTGTTGGTGCTTCACATTTTTTCCATTTATAAGAGGATCTTAAAGAGACTCTATATATCCTTTCTAAATATTTAAAAACAAAGATTTTGGAGAAAAATTACCCTCCAACAACTTATCTAAATGGTCGTTCAAATACAACTATCTTCTACTCCTTCCGTTCTAAATTATAGGTTATTTGACTTTTTCAATCTTAACTTTGACTACTCGTCTTATTCAAAAAATTGTTGCAAATATCATATTTTTTTTGCTATGACTTACTTTATTAATATAAATACTTCAATAATTACTTAAATTTGACTATTGCGCAAATTTTTTAAATAAGACGAGCAGTTAAATTTGTGGTAAAAAAAGTCAAACGACTTATAATTTAGAACGGAGAGAGTATTTCGATTTTTTGCTAGTCAAATATAGAAGACAAGAATGATTCATTAGAGTGCTTCTAAGATATAGAAAAACTGTTAAAAAATGAAAGATGTAGAAAATGCCTTTATATGCAAATCACTTTGAGCGACGTGGACACCTGTGGGTCCCACATGGCAGTGGCCTGCAAGTCCAAAACGGGTGGACCCGACCTTCTAGAAGCCTTGTCGACCTGTCAGTGGGCCCAAAGACCTTATCTGCAACTCTGACAATCCCGGCAATCTTATCCAACTCTGGGTCGGACTGCGGGATCCTCGCGACGCCTTGACGGACAAGACAAGATCTTCAACGCGGTTTGGTAACTCCAGATAGCCCGAATATCATGGGATAGACTTGTACTAGGACTTTCCTATTGTAACCCACCTGGACTCTGAGTCCATCGACTTGTAACCCAAGGCACGCCGGGAAATATAAGGCGGCCTTGGGGCACCCTTGGGGCATAACGCTCTTTGTTCACGCAATACCACAAACAACTGGACGTAGGGTTTTACTCTCCGGAGGCCTGAACCAGTATAAATCGTCGTGTCCCCGTGTTTCTCGCTAAGTTTGCCGTGTTCCGTGCTCGACCCTCGTGCAACCACCTACGCTTTTGGTTCCTGATCGCCCTTTGACCTACGAACTGCTTGGGTCACGCCCTAGCAGATCTGTCCAGGATCCTTACCCCTGACATTTGGCGCGTCATGTAGGGGTGGATCAGGAGCCCGTTCGTGCAGCATGGTGGCCCGACCCGGCGTCATCTTCCCGGCAAGCTTGGCCTTCGCCCTCGCCCGCGGTGAGGAGATCAACTTCGGCACCTTTGCCGCAGTGCCCCGAACTTCAGCTACTGCAGCGTCCCTAGCCCCGGCTGACGCAGCAACTCCGGCGACCTTCGCCGCCTCACTAGTTTCCGACCTAGTTTCGGAGACCCACCCACCCACGACCTATGACATCCTCCAGGGGATGGACCGGGTCAGCGACATGCTGAGGAAAACCCTTCAGATCTGCGAGCGGGCTAGGCGCTCAGCACGGTCGGCTCAGCGCCTTCTCGTGTTTCCCTTCGACACAGAACCTTCGGCAGCTGTCTACTCTGACAGAATGGCCAAGATCGCCCAGATCCCATCTGGACGACGTACGACTTGCAACCTTCGCCCGACGCCCGCTAAACCCAAGACCGCCCAGATCCCATCTGGACGACGTGTGCCTGGCGACCTACGCCCTGCGCCTGCTGCCCACAAGAAGTCCCAGACCCAATCTGGGAAACGTTCCTCCGGCGCTGTTCTGCCGGCTCCTGGTGCCAGACATGACCCCCTCAATGTGCCTTGCACCTACCACGTAGGTGCGAAGCACACCTTGCGCAACTGTCGACTGCGCAAACGGGTCGCCCAGGTGCAGCCTCGCTGCGATGCAAGAACCTCCCGGTTTCCGGACTGTGGGGAGTTTCAGAAGCCTCGGGTGCGCCTCACCCCCAACAACCAAGCCTCTCCAGGTCGAGAGGTCCTCGTCGTCTCGCAGGACGACCCGCCGCAGGTCGGCGCCACAAACTCCTAGGAAGCGGAACGCGTCCGCCACAACGCTAACCGCGCCTGACGCCGACAAGAAGAACAATGTCGGGTCGTCCTCCCCTATGCTCGCGAGCTCCGGGTTGAGTTCGAGGAAGCCAGGATCCGAACGTTCAACCTATGTCACGCCGATACGGATACGTGTATCGGTATCGGATACGGATACGTCGATACGATACGGCATTTTTAAATTAATCTGATACGGCGATACGTTTGGAATTTAAATTTAATACATAAAATAAGTCTCAAATAAATCATAAAACATGTCTCAGATAGACGAATTAGAGAGAAAAAAAGATCGATATAAGAAAGTAAGGACTAAGGAGCAAGAACAGGGAGCGTTACAGACTACCACTCTATCAGAGGGAAAAGCTAGTTCGTTGCCTCGATCTAAACTTACGGTCTGGACGCGTTGGGCTGCGTTGGGCCGTATGCCCGTATCGATGCCGAGTCCGGCTGTATCGGCACTTATCGGTGTTCTTTTTTTTTGCGTATAATCACTCGATACGTCGTAGGGCGTCCGCACGCCGTACTGCTGCCGTATACGTCCGTGATACGCGAGACGGCAGTCGACCGGCGTATCGGCGTGACGTAGATGCCAGCAAATGATGATTTCAAAGCATAGAATCATCCGTAGCAACTCACGGACATCTCTGGTACCATAGAAACAAATAATGAATAACTTTGAAAACTTTACCGTGGTTTTCCTACTAATCTACAAAACAAATGATGATTCAATATATGTTAACTCTTTTTATTGAATTATTTATATACGACGTCTCTGCGTGCAAGTGCAATGCAATTCTGTTTGCCAAATATATGTTGTGCCGTCGCAACGACTACCAATTTCATCAGAGCGTCACGGGGCTGAGCAGCGGCCTCCCGGCGAAGAAAGCCTCGAGGTTCCCGGCGACGACGTCCACCACCCCTTTCATGGACTCCGGCGTGAGCACGGCCCTGTGGTCCGACAACACGACGTTGTCCATGGCGAAGAGCATGACATGTGGGCCATCTCCTTTGTTCTCTCTCGTACAAGTAGGTAATGTTGATCGTCCGGTGGTGATTGGTAAAAGGTTGATCCAGTTCAATTGAATTGTGCCGTGCCAGCAGTGCTTGAGGCTGCTGGCTTGTAGTTGTAGTTGTAGGTATGTTATGTCCGTGTGTACCTGCTACATGTAGCCTGTTAAGAAATAGTGATATTGCTTAGAGGGAAAAGGTATGTAGGCTGGTTAAAACTTAAAATGGTCCGTTGTAAACTGAGAAACGATGGTGCACTTCCAAGGAAGTTTTTTAATACCAATTTCCGGTAGCTTTTGTAGATTTGGCTTTGATTACTGCGGATGATTTTGGATGTCAGTGAACATAGGGACTTGAAATTAAATGCTGCGAGATTCCACGTATGTACAAGTACGTGGTTCTGTTACCTACAATTTATATTTGAGTCAATATAATATATTGTTGGGATGATCGGCGATGTGGAGATGCACTGTGATGCGTAGGAACTGCCATCGTTGACCAGGGCCAGTTGACCACGTTCAAGATGTGGGGTGCGTGGGGGAGGGGGAGGGGGAGGGAAGGAGGAATCAACCGAAGCTGCAAAGGAGGAGGACGGACCATGTAGTAGCGACATTGATGTTGGCGGTCGTTACAACCCGATTTTGACCACCAATACTCGGGAACAAATGAGGCTTTATGCAACATTCCATGTACAGGTACAACTACGATAAATACGTGCTATAGGGGTCAGAATTGAGCGTATCGGCGTGACGCAGCGTTCAACAGCCCCAGGCCAACCTGGGTGCGCCATCACCCGCCTTGAGGACGCACCACAAACTCCGGAGAACGCGGCGCTGCTAGCCTACCTCCGGGTCACCAACGCCTTGGTGGAAGAAAAGAGCTCCGCCTCAAGATCCGCCACGGCCTCCATGACCCAGCACTCGCGCAGTCGATCCAATCGACCTCGCGAAGTTCAGCAGCCCCCTCTCGCGCCCATCGCAGAGGAGGTCGACCAGAACAATCCTCACGACCATCTTGAGAACCTCGACAACAACAGCCGCAATCGCGACATTCGCGTCGACCTCAACAGGCGCCACGGCGAGCGCGACGAGGCGGAACTGCGCAGACGAGCGGAGTACGACTGTGCTTACGGTCGACCTGGCCCGATCCATCGTGCCCAGGAGAAGGAAGATCGTGAGCGCCATCAGCACGAGCTTCAACGTCGTGCTAACTACGAGCAACAGCACGGCCCACCGGAGGATCCGTACGTCACCCCGGAGGCTCACCGCCCGTCCCGATCCCGTGTCGAGACCCCAGACACCACCACTGATGCAGTAGCCGTCACTTCTTTCCCCGCGTTGGCAGATCCTTTCAGGACGATCATCTTCCCCAACGGCTTCAAACCAAAGATCCACAAGTACGACGGTCGCTCTGACCCTCACATTTGGCTTCAGACGTACACCGTCGCTGTCAAAGCTGCTGGTGGCAACTACGACCACATGGCAGCCTACTTCTCCTTAGTCATGGGTGACACGCCCTTGCTATGGCTCAACAACCTGACTCCTGGGACCATCCACTCGTGGGCTGACCTCTCCAGGAAGTTCACCACCAACTTCCAGGCGACCTACAGTCGGCCTGGAAACGCCTTCAATCTCAAAAGGGTCATCATGCTGCCCAATGAGAAACTCAAGACCTACACCGACCGGTTCTTCACAAACCGAAACACCTGCGTCGGTGTTAGAGACGACCAGATCGTCAAAAGCTTCAAGGCAGGGATCACTAATCCCAAAATCTACGAGAAGATTCATGAGTCCGGCGCCACCACGGTCAGCACTCTCATGGACGCCGTCAACAAGCTCATCGACACGGAGGACGCCCTCTTCAACCAGTTCGAGGCTAGCAAGCTCAACACTGCTGGCACGACCGCAATTGTAGAGCCCGCCTCTAAGTTGCGCAAGCGACCTACAACAGAGGTCCTAGCTACTGATGGACACCGCGCCTCGACCTTCAACCAGGCCGAGTTCGACCAAACGCTTGACAGCCCCTGTGTCTTCCATGAAGGCGCCACACACACTCTCCGCGAGTGTACGCAAATGAGGCGGGTCTACGCTCCGGCGGACTCAAAGCGCTCCAAGGGCGACGGTGACCGCTCCCGACGCTACAACAACAACAACAACCGCTGGCGCGATCGCCGCGACGATCGTGACGACAGGGACCGTCACGACGACAGGGACCGCCGCGATGACAGGGACCGTCGCGATGACAGGGATCGGCGGAACGACGACAACCGACCTCGGGAAGATCCCCGGGAAGTCGACCTGCCTCCGGCCCCGGCGACGGGCAATCCCAACGAACCTTTCCAAAGGCCCGACAAAACGGTCAACATGATCGTTGGTGGGATCAAAGCCCACACCAGCAAGAGGCACCAAAAGAGGGACGAGCACGAGATTCTTCACATCCACACCAAGCCGGTGACCCCCCTGCGGTGGTCTGATCAGGCGATCACGTTCTCTAGGACGGATCATTGGATGCACATCCCTGACCCCGGGTCCTACCCGTTGGTCGTCGAGCCCACGGTCGACGGAGCCCTGCTCCCCCAGACCCTCATAGATGGCTGCAGCGGCCTCAACATCATCTTCGTTGATACGTTGCAGGAGATGAACTTCGACTTCACCAAGCTCACCAAGACCGACGAGCCGTTCTATGGCATCGTGCCAGGCAAAGCGGCCTACCCCATGGGTCGGGTCTCACTCCCTGTGACATTTGGCACCGAGGAGAACTTCCGCACCGAGTGCCTGAACTTCGAAGTCGCCAACTTCAAGTCATCCTACCACGTGATCCTAGGTCGCCCGATGCTGGCCAGATTCATAGCCATCCCGCACTACACGTACCTAGTGCTCAAGATGCGACTTCCAGGCCATCGAGCTTGCCGAAACCTCGGCCGCCTGTCACACCCGGATTTTATATAAACCCGAAGTGCTGCTATATGTGTGCCCAGGATGTCCACAGAACACATACAGCTAACAAATATGATAAACAGAGTACATATGCTCGTAGTAATTTAAATCAGAGTTAGCACATACATAGCGGAAGTCTAATCTTCAACTCGATGGCGAGGCCGTAGTCCACAGGGACACCGACTGGTTGACCACAGCTTAGTAGTACTCCATCTGTTACCCATCCCGGAAATCGAGTAATAGCAAGTGTAAGTAAAATGTCTTACTTAGCAAGTATAGCATGGGGTATGAAGGCTCAAAAGGTTTGACACGGCTTAACTGCATTAGCACTTTTAGTTGGTTCATTTTAACATTATCCAAGTTACTACAAATTGAAGACTTTCCTTGCATTGTGCATGGAATGTCCGGTGTGAGACTTTGCATACATGTCCACAAGCCCACAGCTCACGCAACTGTCTGATTCCAGTCCAAGCCTGAGCGCTAGAGAGTGCAGTTGCTGCCACAACCTAAATGATCCCAACTCTAAACAAGCTGATAACATACTGCTCATGGTATACTGATCTGGCTGAAACCCGTTCTCCAGCATGTCAAGAAACAACTCTACAGCCTCTTCTGGGTAGCTCTCCTGTGCATACCGCGTAATCAACAATGTCCAGACGACAACCGTCCTCTCGACCAATCTATCAAACACCTGGCGTGCCGCCCCAAGATCCCCGTTCTTCGCAAACATGTCAATCAAAGCGCAGCCCACCGACACGTCGGTGCCCCAGAAACCCATCTTGAACACCATACCAAGAACCGCGCCACCAGCCGAGTGGAAGAGCTCACCGACGAAACAGGCCTGGGCGGCGGCGCAGAGAGTGAACGCGTTCGGCCGGAGCCCCGCCTCGAGCGTCTCGCCGAGCAGCCGGAGAGCCTCGGCCTCCGCGCCGTTCCGCGCGAGGCAGGACGCCATGGCCGTCCACGAGACGAGGTCCCGCAGGCCGGCGGGCATTCCGTCGAACATGCTGCGCGCGGCCGCCACGGCGCCGCACTTGGAGTACAGCGTGAGGAGGGAGTTGGCGGCGACGGTGTCGGACTCGAGGAGGGTCCCCGTGCGGAGCAGGCGGGCGTGGAGGGCGCGGCCCAGGCGGAGGTCGCGGGCGCGCACGGCGGCCGTGAGGAGCGACGCCGCTTCGGAAGGCTGGAGCGCGGCGTGCTCGGCGGGGGTCGTGGTGAGGGGCTTGCAGTGCCGAGGAGAGGTGGCGGTGCTGGTGGGAGGTGAAGAAGGAGGTAGCGGTGGGAGATTGGCGGGGAGGGTGGAGCGGACGGTGGCCATGGCGGGAAGGGGAGGAGGGGACGGTGATGTCGTTGGATAACCCCCGGCATGTCGACTCTGGGTGCTGCCGAGGTTTCACCCTTTACCCACCAGTCGCGTAAAAGTTCAGAGGAACTTTAAACCCAACCATGACGAGGTGGCCAAACCTCTTAAACCACACTTCCGAGGTGTGATCGCATAGGGACGGGTAACAAGGGTGCATTAGTTCCGAGGCACCGAGATTGACAGACTCCCTGGGCGCACCATAGGAGGGTCAATGGCAGTTCGGAGCACGGTGCTACGCGAGCCGGCTGGCGCAACGTGTGGTGCCCGAGGCCCCCACACGGGACTTGGTCTAACGAGACCTAGCCAACGGGGCTACCGTCCTCGGTGGATCAAAAACCATGCCTAGCGCCTTGTTCACATAGCGCCGTTGGCCCCATCGATAACCACTGACAAGCTAGAGCCGTACGAGCTACTTGACCAAGACCAGAGCCATTATAGTTCTAGCGGTGGCGACAGGTTCCTGGGTTTCCGCTTTAAGAAACGGTCCTTACGGAGAGACACTAGGGCCTGACACGCAGCTGACGCCCTAGTTCCCTTAACCATGTTGCTAAAAAGCAAACTTTAACATTAAAGTTGAAGTGAACCATTATATCGAGATTAACAGTAATAATAAAGGTGACAGTAGTTGCGCCTAGCAAAAGTCTACCCATAATGCAACAACCCAAGGTGATCAACGGAATAGGATAAACAAGACTAGGTACAACCTTAAGGTACATCAATTTAGACACATGCATGTATGAAATAAATGATTAAAAGGTGAATAGGTAGCAAGCATTGTCCGTGCTATAACTTGCCCCAAATCCGGTATATATACTTTAGTCTTCGGGTCTTGATCTTCAATTCCTCTTTTCGAATCCTCTTGATGACGCCCCTCTACTCGCATCAATCATCGAGCATAACATACAAGCAAACAAACAAGAATAACTAAGAACATTACACCAAACAGTAGGAACAGAACAAAAGAAGGCTACGAAACTATTCTACGCTTCGCTACGAACACGTGAGCGCAAGAATCACCTAAATCGGAGCTAAAACGGAGAAGTTATGGCTTTTCTAAGGTCCGGGGACTTGCTGGCGAGGCTTTAAAAGATCCAGGGTGTCACACTAGGCCCAGTTTGTATGGCCTAGTAGTGGCCCATGAGTGCGGGATGCACGTGTTTAGTGCCACATTGCTAGTTTAGCAAAGGTGGAGGCAACTTATAAGCCTTTGTCTTCCAGCCATAGCACCTTCGGGTTAACCCTTTTACACGAAGCGAGGACGAAAGTGTAAGCAGGGTGCTATGTGTACGCGTGCACGCCCCTCGGAAGGGCTGTGCGGGGCAGCTCGTGGAAGGAGGGGTGTTATAAATGGTATCAGAGCTGACCCTCGCGGTTGCGCGTACGGGTCAATGTGCGGGCATAGGGTGCATGGCGCGTGTGGCCCTACAAAAGCGGTCAGACCGTAGTACAAAAGCGGTCAGACCGGTTTCCTGCAGAAACACACAAATATGTATATGACCCTCTCTACAAGTTCTAGCACAAACCAAACTTGTTTTGTAGCTCCTGTAGGTGATTTCTAGCAAGTTCACAAAGTCCCTGGACACAAGTAGAGCACAACCAAGTAGATCGAAGCGAAAGCAAATATAGATGCTAGAATTGAACTTGTGAGGCAAACCAAATGAGAGAGACAAGGATTTGTTTCCCGAAGTTCGGATTCACCAATGCCACAAAGGCCGTCACAAAGACAAGGTGAATCCTACTCTCCGTTGAGGGCCTACGAAAGGCGGGCTTATCCACTCCAAGCCACTTTCCTCGGTTCCACTAGCTTGTGACCCTTTTCCACGAAGGAGGCAAGACCGGCCTATACAAACGATCCGAGGCTTACCACAAACAAGGTAGCTCACCGGCGACGCCTAGCCGTCTAGGAGGCTTCACCTCCAAGAGTAACAAATGCTTCAAAGGTTGCTAGACTTCACCGCAAGTGCTCAAGCTATGGATTCACTCTTTGCTGTTGCAATTAGCTCTAGCAAGCTTTCTCTAGCTCACTCACAAGATCTCACTCAACCCAAATCCAAAGATATTGATAGAATCAATCAACTCTCACAAAGAGAGGTTTGGGGAGAGCTTGCTGGTGCTTGGGAAGGCTCTAGGCGTGCAAGGAAGGCAAGGGAACCAGCAGCCCTCAAAGGAGAGGGCCAAGGGGTATAAATACCCCAAACTCCCAAACTAGCCGTTATAGCCGTTGGAAACCGGTCAGACCGGTTTCCCAAACCGGTCAGACCGGTTTGGGTCCTGACAGCACACTAACCCCAAACACTACACTCTCAAGGCTATCTCACAAGGGTTGATCTATTGAGCACTTTGGTGTTATCCCACAACTAAATGTTGCATCCCTCTTGATAGTACGGCATTCCTATACTCAAGAAATTAAATAGCAAATAAATCTTCCTCTTGAGCTTCTAAGTCTTCAACGATGCCATACATGATTATTCTCATCATTGAGGGCTTCAACATTCTTTTCTTGCTTGAGCAAATCCAATCTTGAGCTAGGCTTAGAATTTCCAAGTGTATGGACCAATTCATAAGCCATTCCAATATATGATCAATAAAGAATTAGACGCATTGCATAGCTTCACTCGTAAGGCTTGATTAGTGCATAGAGATTAAACCATGATGCTAGTCTTCACCCTAGCAAAGTCCCTCGGCTACAAGACCAACTTGCCCTTCTCTTTGCTTGGTACCTGGACACTCCCATCTAGCTTAACTCTTTCACCATATCTAGCCACTTGAGATCCACTTTGTATTGCATCATCATTAAATCCACATCGAAATCCATTGCTTTGCTTAATCTTGAAATATCTTCAATATTATCTTGTATGTGGTCTTTGGTAAATAACTTGTCCATGAGCTTCCATGTACTTGAGACCACTTGTATACTATAGTAATCATGTCTCAATTTGATTCTAACCATAGCTATGGATCAAGCCCAAAGAAATCCTAATTTCTTCAATTAAGTCATCCCATAACTATTAGACAAGCTTCTTCTTGTTGAGACCATTCAATATGCATAACACCATGTCTCATTTATCATTTCCAAACACTTGTCATTGTATTGCTTAGTTGCATGGGATTACCATCACTTGTTTGCTTTTATGTCATTTGTACCAACAATGAGCTCTCATTCTTCAACAAGTATGTTTCATGATTATCCATAAGAATAAGACCCTGCTCATATACTTAAACAAACAAGTTAAATTACAAATCATGTTGTCATCCAAAATCACCAAAACAATTAAGTGCCTAGATGCACTTTCAATCTCCCCCTTTTTGGTGATTGATGACAACATGATTAAAGCTTACAAATAGATATGAAATATAAGCTCTAGATGATTGAGATATATGGTGAGCTCCCCCTCAATATGTGCTTTGAATAGAATTTCAAAAATTTGACCTCAAATGCCAAATGCACAAATAATCAATAAAAATGAGAGCTCCCCCTATATCTCAGCATCCAATATGTGCAACAGGTGTGTGATGTAAATGAACCCCTCTACGAGTTCTAGCACAAACCAAACTTGTTTTGCAGCTCCTGTAGGTGATTTCTAGCAGGTTCACAAAGTCCCTGCACACAAGTAGAGCACAACCAAGTAGATCGAAGCGGAACCAAATATAAATGCTAGAACTCGTAGAGGGGATAAATTGGATTATTGGTGCTCTCTATGCAAAACCGGTCTGACCGGTTTCAGTACTGACTGTGGTAAAAAGTTTTGTATTTTGCAGATTCACCTATTCACCCCCTCTAGGTGTCATCAAGGTCCTTTCAAAAGTACAACAAAACTGTGTAATTAGTTTTTGATTTCATATATATTTAGTACTCCATGCATGTGCCGATATTTTGATGTGATGGAATTTTTTTTTGCATAGTGAAATTTAGAAACTAAACGTATACCTGTGCTGTAGCTGACCGGATTGATGAATCAGAGGATAGCTAGACTCCAAGATTCGAACCAGCGTGCTGTTCATAAAACTTCAGCGAGATCCGTCCTATTCTTACCCCTCTAGCGAGTGAAAAAGTTTGACTTACATGTTCGTCGGGCTTATCAGCACCAGTTAGCAGTATTTTTGTCTCACAATGAATCAACATCAGCCATCTGTCACCAGTGAGACAACAGTATTTTTCTCTCAGTATAAATTCGCACC
>OAMR01000639.1:405552-441690 GCA_900205405.1 Echinochloa crus-galli | reverse complement strand
TATGAACACACACCACTTGGGAGCAAGTCTCCATTCTCCACTTTCAAGATATAGAGTTAGGCCTGTCTCTTATACACATCTATGGAAGTGTAATTTAACCATGTACCCTAATAATCATACACCAGAGGATATAATTTTTTAAGAACAAAAGGAAAATCTAAGCCTGCAGCCTGAAATACATGAGCCCATATGAAATTACACCACATGGTATATTTAACATAAGCAAAAGAACAGGTCAGCCTGAGAACCGTGTATGGCCCAGGCAGGTAGTCTCACGGGCTAAGCCTCCTAGTGTCAGGGCGGGGGCAGGGTTTGGGGGTTTTCTTGGCCTGTGTGATAAGGCCTTCTTCTTACAAGTAATGCCCGGGGGCGGCTTGCTCCTCGCAGGTCAAGTTAACATAAGCAAAAGAAGTAAGGGTGAATCTGACCTTTCTTCAATTGTTCCCTTGAAGATAGACATTGTGCCTGTTGTGGACACCTTCAGAAGGAAATTCCAGTGCAAGAAGAAGGCCCAGGTGTCAGCTAGCACCTAGGAGATTTAGTTTGTTGGTGCCGACCCAGGTTAGTTAGGCCGGCCAGATATTCTCGATAATAAGTTGTTAGGAGCCGTGAGCTCCGTGATCTCAACTTCGAGGTCGCCAACTTCAAGTCGTCCTACCATGCGATCCTAGGTCGCCCGATGCTGGCCAGATTCATGGCCACCCCGCACTACACATATCTAGTGCTCAAGATGCCGGCACCCAACGACGTCCTCACCATCTATGGTGACCTGTTCGTCTCATTCAGATGTGACGTTCAGGCTGTGGAGCTTGCGGAGACGTCGGCCGCCAAGGCCGCCTCTACGGTTCTCCTCGCAGAAGCCAAGGAGGTCGACCCTTCCACCCTCAAGGTCCCTGAGCAGAAGCCCACCGAGGCTGCCATCGACCCCGCTCCAACGACGAAGAAGGTTCGCCTCGGCCTGCACGACGAATCAAAGAAGGTGACCATCGGGGACAACCTCGGTGAGAAATAGGAACTCCCGCTCACCAGTCTCCTCCGTGATAACACAGACATATTTGCTTGGTCCCCATCAGATATGCCGGGTGTCCCCAGGGAGCTGGCTGAGCACTCCTTGGATGTAAGCAAGACGGCCAGACCCGTCAAGCAAAAGCCGCGCCGCTTCGCTGAAGATCGCAAGGAGGCCATTAGGGTAGAAGTAATAAAGCTCCTAGCTGCTGGTTTTATCCGCGAGTGTAAAAATCCGGTTTGGCTCTCCAACCCGGTCCTTGTACCTAAAAAAACTGATCAATGGAGAATGTGTATCGACTACACTGATCTCAACAGGCACTGCCCTAAAGACCCCTTTCCTCTTCCTCGCATCGACCAAGTTGTCGATTCCACGGCCGGGAGCATCCTGCTATGCTTCCTGGACTGCTACTCGGGGTATCATCAAATACCCCTGAAGGTCTCTGACCAAGACAAGACGGCGTTCATAACGCCGCACGGCATCTACTGCTACACGGCCATGACCTTCGGCCTCAAAAACGCTGGAGTGACCTACCAGAAGGCAATCCAGAGGTGCTTAGAGCCCCAAATAGGCCAAACATGCAAGCCTACGTCGACGATGTGGTTGTCAAGACCACCGTCGAAGATCAGCTCATTGCTGACCTAGCGGAGACCTTCGACAACCTCTGCAAGTATCGTTGGAAGCTCAACCCAGAGAAGTGCGTCTTCGGTGTCCCATCCGGCAAGCCCCTTGGCTTCATGGTGAGCAGTCGTGGCATTGAAGCCAATCCCACCAAGGTCGAGGCCATCCGCACGATGAAGCGCCCTACGAAGAAGAAAGACGTCATGAAGCTCACAGGGATGATGGCGTCCCTAGGTCGATTCATCAGCAAGCTCGGAGAAAAAGGCCTGCCCTTCTTCAAGCTGCTGAAAAAGTCTGACAAATTCGTCTGGACCAGCGAAGCCGATGAGGCACTGGAAAAGATGAAGGAGTTCCTAACCACACCCCCGCTGATGGTGGCGCCCGCGCCCCAAGAGACCTTGCTCCTCTACATCTCCTCGACCATCCAGGTGGTCAGCTCCGTCCTCGTAGCTGAAAGGCCCGAAGAGGGGTCACAGTACCCCGTACAGTGACCTGTTTATTACGTCAGCGAGGTCCTATCCGACAGCAAGACCCGCTACTCACAACCACAGAAAATGCTTTACTCTCTGCTGGTCACGTCACACAAGCTTCGACACTACTTCCAAGCGCAGAAAATAAAGGTCGTCTCGGCCTTCCCGTTGGGCAAAATCTTGCGCAGCCGCGACACCGCCGGGTGCATCATCAAGTGGGCCATCGAACTAGGCGAGTTCGACCTTGAGTTCTGCCCTCGGCAGGCTATCAAGTCGCAAGTCCTCGTTGACTTTGTCTTAGAGTGGATGGAGCTCCAGCAGCCTCCACCCCTAGAGAAACCTGAGCACTGGACCATGTACTTCGACGGTTCCTTGAACCTAGAAGGAGCCGGTACGGGTGTCTCGTTCATCTCGCCCCAGGGCGACCTGCGCAATTACGTCCTCCAGATATACTACAAAGCATCTAACAATGACGCCGAGTACGAGGCTCTCATCCACGGCCTGCGCATCGCGGCCTCCCTGGGGATCAAGCCCCTCATTGCCTATGGCGACTCTGATGTCGTCATCAGTCATGTCAATAAGAGCTACGACGCCAAGAAAGATACCATGAGCGCCTACTGTGTAGAGGTGCGCAAGCTCGAAGGCCACTTCGAAGGAATCGAGTTCCACCATGTGTCCCGCAACAATAATGTGGCGGCTGACGTCCTCTCCAAGCTGGGGTCCAGGCGTGCCCTAGTACCAGCCGGCGTATTCGTGCAAGACTTGCGCAAGCTCTCCATCAGACTCCCTCCGGAAATCGCGACGTTTTGATGGCTGAGACCGAAGACGACTGGCGTGAAGACTTCCTGGCGTTCCTGCTTCAGGGACACGTCACTGAGGAAAAGGCCGAGCGCGAGAAAATAACACGACGTAGTGCCAACTACGTCGTGATCGGCGACAAGCTGTACAGAAGATCCGCCTCAACGGGGGTACTCATGAAGTGCATCTTGCGCTCTGAAGGGCTCCGGCTCCTCGCTGACATCCATGGTGGTGAATGTGGCAATCATGCTGCCTCTGCCAACCTCGTTGGCAAGGCCTTTCGATCGGGGTTCTATTGGCCCTCGGCCATGAACGATGCTCAAGACCTAGTACGTCGATGCAAGGGGTGCCAGTTCTTCGCCAAGCAACAGCACCTCCCGGCTCATGCCCTACGTACTATCCCTCTATCCTGGCCCTTCGCCGTCTGGGGTCTCGACTCTGTGGGCCCCTTCAAGGCTGCTCCTGGTGGCTACAAGCACATACTTGTCGCGGTGGACAAGTTCACCAAGTGGATTGAGGTTAAGGCCGTGACCAGTGTCACGTCTAAGGAGGCGGCTAAGTTCATCCAGGAAATCACGCACCATTTTGGGGTGCCCAACAGGATCGCCACCGACCTGGGAACATCCTTCACCGGCGCTGAATTCTGGGATTTCTGTCAGGACAACCTCATAGATGTGTACTATTCATCGGTGGCTCACCCTCGATGCAACGGTCAGGTCGAACGCGCCAATGGTATGTTCCTCCAGGGCGTGAAAGATCGCATCTTCGACGAAGCGTCCCAGTACGCTTCCAGGTGGCTTGCAGAGCTACCTCATGTGATCTGGGGTCTCAGGACTCAGGTCAGCTCTGCCACAGGGTTCTCACCCTTCTTCCTGGTTTATGGGTCGGAGGCTATCCTCCCCATCGACGTAGCCTTTGGTGCCCCTCGTATCCAGCACTACGATGAGGGCGAGGCGGAGCAGACTCGCAAGGTCGACCTCGACAGCCTCGAGGAGAATCGGTTGATTGCTCTAATGCGCCATGCACGTCACGAGCAGCGACTGCGACAGTATCATGACCGCAACATTAAGGAGCGATCCTTCAGTGTTGGCGACCTGGTCCTCCGTCGGATCAAGGATCCGAAGAAGTTGCACAAACTTGCGGCTCCTTGGGAAGGCCCCTTCATCGTCAAGGAAGTAATAGGCCCCGCGACCTACCGCCTTCAGTGGGCAGATGGCCAAGGCGTCCCGAACGTCTGGAACATCGAGCACTTGCGCCGCTTCTACCCTTATGAGCTATGTACCTAGAGACAAAATCTATGTACCTCTCCTTTTGTACTTCAGTTATGATTAATATAAAGTGTCATCATGTTGCATCTTCGTGTTCATACTCCCCCTCGACATGCTCGGGGGCTTGGCTTCGACTTGTCCCCGGACGTGCTCGGGGGCTTGGCTTTAACCCGGCCCCGGACATGCTTGGGGGCTTGGCTTCGCCAACTTAAGGGTCGTCTTGACCTAGGGATGCTTTCTTTTCTCTTTGCTAAGTTTGCGTACTGAGCGTGGCGTGTTTGTAAGCTGCATGGTTATAGGACCGTGGGTCCAAGACCTTCCTCTACGTGCTATTCGTGCCTAGGCCTCAACCGCTAGGTCGCACGGATCGATAGTCGCCCTCCCAGTTGAGGTGTCGCGAGGCAGGCCCTATAACTACAAGGCTCACTTATACTCCTCGAGCAATGTGCAAACCTTGCCAAGAGTGCATATAACATTTAAGTTCATCATATTTACATAACAAAAGGCCCTTGGCCACATTATAGCAGTTTGATACACCAATTGTTTTACAGGTCGATCTTCTTCATGACCTCCTCGGTCGCGGCCTTGACATCTTAAGATTCCATAAGCTCTTCAAGGTCGACTTCATCGACGACCTTCATTAGGTCGAAGTCTGGAGCGTGGTGCTTCACCTATGCCAATGCAGCTGTTACGGCGACCTTGCCGGTATCCTTCACGAGCTCCTTCAGACGCTCAAGCGCTTCCTCCAAGTGTGCCACAGCCCCTTGGGCTCCTCGACGTTCTCCTGAGGGACGTAGGGGTCCATCAGGTATTCGGCGGGCTCCGCTAGCTCGTCCAGCTGCCTTTGCCCAAGTGTGCCACTAGCCCCTTGGGCTCCTCGACGTTCTCCTGAGGGACGTAGAGGTCCATCAGGTATTCGGCGGGCTCCGCTAGCTCGTCCAGCTGCCTTTGCTTCTCCGCAACAATGGCACCAGGGTTAACAAGGCTCTCCATGGCCGCTACAAGACTGACCTCTAGGTCTTGTCGCGCGCCGCGTTCGTACGTGGCTCGTCGAATGGCGTAATACTCACCCCCTGGGCTTTCTTCGCGCTCTCCTTGAGAGTCCTTAGTTCCTTCTTGAGTGCGGCCTCTCAAGTCATCGCATCTGCACAATCAAGTAGAAGATTTGTCACGACAATCATCCCGAAACCTTCGAGACCTCCAGATCAGGTCGAGATTGGCTCAGGCTTACCCCCAAGGTCGCGCGCCGCTTCCTCAGTCCTTGACTTGGCGGCAGCCAGTTCTTGCCTCAAGGCTTCGGATTGCTTCTGAGCCTGCTCTAGCAAGGTCGCCTTGACTCGCTGGAGTTCTGTGGCGGCGTCGACCTTGGCCTGGTGAAGCGCGTTCAGCGTTTTGATGGCTGTCACCCCCTTTGCGGCTTGGGACGCGGGCGGCCTGTAGAGCTCACCGGAGGTGCGCCATGGGCGGAGTTCGCGCTGAATGGTCGATCTCATCGGAGCTTGCCGGATTCGGCCAGCGGCGGACCTCCCGTGCCGTGGCCGCTAACGGTGCTCGCGCGTCGCCAGCGGGGAGCCCCCGCACCGGCAAAGCCCGCCCGCGATGGAGCTCCTGCGACGGCGGAGCCTGCCCATGGCCAGCAGCAGCATGGGGTGGAGCTTCTCGGGGACCAACGCCGAAGCTCCCCACGGCGGCTGGCGATGGCTAGCGGCGGAGCTCGCGCGGCGGCATCTATGACAAGCAACAAACTTTGTTGGAGTAGGTTCTACGCGTTTCAGATCTTCGATAAAAATGTTGCAAGTATTTCATGCTGATGTGGCAAAAGTATAACTAGATGTTGTATATATGCGTTTTGGATGTTTCGGGCGTTCAAGAGCAATGTTTTAAATGTTTTGTATTGATGTTGTAAAATAAATCTTGATGTTGCATATATTTTACGTACATGTTTCAAATGTGTTATTTGTATGTTGCAGTTTTGAACAAGAGATTTAAGAGTTTCAAGCAACATGAAATAGATGTTGAAGTGGGTTTTTCCTCGTTTTTCACCAAATCGCTTTGCAATGTCAATGTTCCTGTGTTTCACTGTGTTTGACAAAATGGTGCATTAAACATGTGTTCGATGTTGCGGTGAAATTTTTGATCTATTTATGTTGTGTGCAACATGTGTTTGATGTTGCGGTGTGTTTTTTCTGATTTGTTTTATGTTGCGTGCAACATGGATTAATGTTGTGATGGGAATTTTCCCTGTAGTTACCGTTCGACGCTAGCCCCGGACGTCGGGCGTCCGGGCGCTAGCAAGTCTGATTAATCTATGAAGTATGCTTGAATTTCTCATGGCGCTAGCCTCCCCTTGCCCACTTGCCTTACTTTGCCCCACAAAGTAGGCAAGCTTTCAAGAGGGTGTTTGCCTTTCTTAGCGGTTCTCGACTGGCCTCTCACTCAGCAGTGGATGGAGCTTGACTCGGTGGAGACTGGGGTTGATTTTGTGGAGGCGAAAGTTGATCCGACGAGCACGGATGTTGATTTGGTGGTGGAAGAGCTCGATTTGGTAGCTATGAAGCTTGATTCGGTGCCACTAAACTTCAATTCCCTGAGCAAACCTTCCTCACGTATGTTGTTGCGGCAGCACGACGTTGACTCGACTGCTACTCAGACCACCCGTAGGCGCACACGAGTAGGCGAGCAAGCTTGTGGACACAGGAGAGCCTATTTGGTTCGCCTGCGTGGGCAAGGATTTCCTTACCCCTCTTTGCCTCTTTGGTTCTGTTTGGTAGATCTGTACGACAGATTTATTATGAGATAAAAATATTGCACGTTGATTTATTCGATAGATTTATTTTGAGAAAAATATTGTGTAAAAAGTGGAAAGAAAAGAAGTAAACAGAGCCCATGCTTGCAGAGCAAAGAGTAGGGGCGAGCTGCTGCCAAACAGCTAGTCTTGCCCCCCACAAAGACGAGGCAAGCGGCGGGCAAAGAGATCTAAGTGGATGCTATACTAGATTTTGAAACAGCCGCTCCATACACATTACACATAGTGGTACTAGCTTGCTACTTTACTAAGAAAGATCTCGAAGCATCCCGGTTGAAATTGCCACTGCTCTCGTTTTAGGTTAACTAGGGCAATAAGATTGGGCAAATTGAAATACTGCTTTCTTATGCATTTCCCAGCAAACAAAGAAAGAAATATTATATGGATTTTTTCATTGTAACATGGAATTTTATAAAAAAAAAGGGTGCATTGTGTGCGATCTCGTGGACAAAGAGCAAACAAGGGCAAAGGCGCCACGCGAGCGATGTCATGAGACAATGCGAGCGCAGTAGAATTTGACGCGTCCTTCGCCGTGCTCGTCGCACGCGGCACCATATCACACCAGTCACCGGCCGGCACGCCCGGGGGGGACGGTGTGCGATGCGCCGTGCCGGTGCGTGACCTCCGGTACGAACGAAGCTGGCGCTATCTCGAGAGTCTTTTGCAGGCGGATGAGCCGCGCCGCGCGGTGTGGCCGAGGTGGCGACGAGCCGTGGTGTTTTGTCGTCGTCCGGCGACCGCGGAGAGGACTGTCACTTGAGCGCCAGCCAGGCAGCCACTTGCGAGAGGGAAATCGAGAGCGATCGGTTGCCTCTCGCTGCCGCCGGCCGGTCGGCAGTGGCCGCGGGCTGCAGCTCCGGGCCTTTGAATTGACCGTGCAAAAGGACTCCGGGCCGGCCATGCATGGCGCGGCAGCCTTTGCACTGAACCGATCCTGATCCAGCCAAGGGAGGCAGCAGCAGCATATGCCAACAAAAACAACCTGTCCGTCCGGCTAATCCGCTCCGGCCATGACGAGGGGAGGAGACTGCTACCTGACTACCTCGGCAGTTGCGACCGGGCATGCCGCTGTGAGTCTGTGACTGCTTTTCTCTTCATTTTCCATCTCGGAAAATTCAACTGCAACGGAATTTAATTTCATGTGATGGCAAGTAAAATTTCAGCAAATAATTTCTTAGCTAACTCGCACGTAATTAAAGAAAAAAAATAAAAGCTTGAAACAGCAGATGCAAGGAGCAGTCAGACACTCGAAGATTCAAAGAGCATGTAGCATAGCGGTAGATTACAGCCCTGCAGTTCAAGTCACTGAAAATCAAGATGATCCAAGGTCACAACCGGCCCGGATGATCGGGTAGTGTTCCATACAGAATCTCTACCTATAATATAATTATAAAGTAAAGATTGATTCATTGGTACGTCGTAATTTATAAAAAAGTCTTAGACTTTTTAATAATAAAGTTATGGTCCTTTAATTTTGCTGGTAAAGTTTTGAAAATTTTCCAAGAAACCCCCCTAGAGACCTGCTACCGATCGCTTCCATCCTTTCCGTGCCCGCACGGCGTCGTGTTCCCCTCCTACTCCGCACCGTCTTCTTTTTTTTTTTGAAACGAACCGGCAGGAGAGCTGCCAATTATATTAAAAAGAAGAACCTCCCTGAGGGGAGTAACTTTACAAATTTACAATTATAAGCGCCACAAAAGGCTTAAGAAAGCATAAAAACTCTATATTCCTCCCGTGAGAATGCACAAATGTTTTGCCCCTGCCATCATCCAGTTGCTTAATTCTTCGCGAATTTTGGAGAAGACTCTCGTGCTTGCTGCCTCCTTTCGGTCAAAGATTCTTGCATTACGCTCCTTCCAGATTGCCCAAGTGGTTAGCATAATTAGTGAGTGCAAACCTTTTCTTGTGACGCAGTTTGTTTCCGCTAGCTGAGTCCACCATTGTTGCAACGACTCTGATGGTGGCCACTGCCCCGGATGAAGCCCTGGGACATGTATCCAGTCCGCTATGCTTTCCCAAATTTTCCTTGTGAATCTGCATGCTGCAAAGAGGTGTAGTGCAGCTTCTGGCTCCCGACGACAGAGAGGGCATATTACTTGGTTCGGCCAACCCCTGTTCCTTAATCTGTCTGATGTCCATAGCCTGTTCTGGATTGCGAGTCATGAGAATAATTTGCAGCTTGGTGTTGCCCAAGGTCTCCAGATCAGTACATCGAAGTTCGTTGGTATTGCACCCAGGAATTGAGCATTATATGCCGATTTGGTTGAGTAGCTCCCATCTATGGTGAGTTTCCATGATAAATCATCTGGCATTCCTTGCCTGAGGGTGATCTCCTGTGTGGCTCTCCATAGGAGGATAAATCCGCACCGTCTTCTCGTCCGATACAACTTGAAAGAATCAGAATAGAACTAAGTAGGCATTGGGATTGAACTCCTTTTTGGTTATTGGGATCGAATTCCTTTTTCAAACGCGGCAAGGTAAAGGTTTCTTCTCTATTAGTTAGTAGTAGAAGAAACTTTGTCTCTATTATTATCAAGAGTTCAAGGCGTATTGCCGATGGAACGTTTTTCAGTGTAGACGAATTGCTTGACTTTCAAGTCACGCACTGCCTAGCTTATGTTCCCAAACCTGCTGGCGATCTGGCGTTGTCTTCGTGACCTGCACATCACCAGCGCAGTTCATCTGACTCTGGCAAATCTTGCTGCAGGGGAGACAAATCGCGGTGGTAGTGAAGTCCAAGAGTCAACACCTCCATGCCACCGGTGAGCCATCACTTCGAGACTCATCCGCTTCGACAGCCACGCTCGCCCGACATTGCGATATGTCTCCACGGCCACTCGCGCGTTAACCGACGCAGAAGTGGCACATCTTTCGGATCCACCCACCTTCTTGAATCCTCCTCAACCGGCGCAGGAGAAGTTCGGCTCGACGATGTGGCCTCGCCGCTGCTGCTCCACTAGATGTGTGAGAGGATAAAGAAGAGGAGGCATGGCTCAGGGTTGGCAGCCGCCCTATACCAGGCCAGTAGTGCTTGCAAGTTGCAACTGCAAGCCATGCGGCGGTAGAAGATGAATGAACTCCATCCATTGTCGAGATAAGGCTTGGCAATTCACGTAAAAATCTCCGTAGTCGATGTAAAATACACGACCAATAATTTTTATTAGGCACCATTTTTTACACGAAAATTCTCAAACAACTCAGGTTTCTCAGTATTTGGTGATATATGAGCGTTGTCGATGATATATGATTTTCTTATGAGTGCAATTTGTGCTCTCTGACAATTATTCGTAAGAGGGTATCAGACTGAGAAAATCTGTGCACGGTCGGTGAAAAGTTGAGTATTGACAGATTTGGCAATTAGCACGTACTTTTCACTGTGATGTAGTATTGGTCGAGAAGCATCTACATGATTGAATGATGCAGGTATGCTTAGACAAGTTAGTCAGGTATAAATCGTCTAAATTCCTCTAAGCATAATGGCACAGCCTCTAATGTTCTTTGTTTAATCAAAGCTGTTCACGGAACAATATTTTCATTAAACACTGGCACACTGCTCCTCCCGTACACAGTAAATTATTAATACTACTTTCCTGTTATGAATTTCCATATAAATACAAATCTCACATACAACATACACACATATTTACATTTTCTGTTTTTAAGATGGAATTGGGTCTCCTGTTGTTATTAACACTATGCAGAGTTCACGATGGACTATTGTGATTTTATATTTTTTTAACAAATGTTGTCAAATTCCTATTGTTACTTATGTCTCCTTTGGCTCATGTAAAATGGACGGCTATCAAATGAACCCTGCCTTATAGCATAACTGGATAGATAATAGCTGTGAGAACTTCCTATTTAGTATATAACTTTTAATTGGTATTAATCTACCAAATGGCCAGCTCAATTTAAGAAATGATATAAATCAATGTAATATTTTTTTCATAGCAACGCACGGGCATATTTGCTAGTTACAGATAAACCGAAGTAGCATAAAAACAGTGTTCCAACAGCATATGCCAACCGATAAACAGAAACGGAGACGCTTGGTTGATCTGCAATAGGGTCTCCCAAAACATGCCACCGCACCACAGCGCATACCAAATTACCAACCCAAAAAGTGCCATCACGCCATTTTTTTTAGAGAAGGGAATATTCATTAATATCCCAGCCGCTGCATTAATTAATGCATAAAGCTGTTTATTATTACAAGATTATAACTTCCACAAGCCAAGGAATCAGGAAAACAAAATTCTGAAGGTTCGAGCTATATATAAAAAGTTCTGATCTCGTCATTGAAATGAAACACATTAAGAAGCAATTCTATTTCGAAAGCACCAGCCATGCGTAGCAAAAAGATCTCCATGGCCGCTGACTCAAGCATCCTGCACCACGTGATCATTGCGGGTCTGTTGTTCTCCTTCTGTAGCAAACACCAAAACCGGATCCAATGTGTTCCTTTGAACAGTACCTGCAAGTAAGAAGGCAATAGGCCCTTGTCAAAAACCACTTCATTTCTGGATAACCAGATTGCCCAACACATGGCACTAGCACTCGCTAATATCTGAAGTCTGAGCTTCTTATTTGTCCCTACCAACCAGTCACTAAACATATGGTCCATACTGGTTGGAGGAGATAAATTAGAGGAAACTTGAACAACTCTCTAGATAAATGATGCAAGATGACAATCAAAAAATAAGTGTTGAATCGACTCATTATGGGAGCAAAATGAACAAGATTTATTACCATGCCATTGCTTACGTGCCAAATTGTCTTTAGTTATAACCACACCTTTGACTAGGTACCACATGAAAACCTTAATTTTTAGGGGAATTTTTAGTTTCCACAATGTGTCAGGAAGAACTATTTGTGTTACAGCTAGTGCCCTGTACATAGATTTAACAGTGAACAGACCATTTTGAAATGTAATCCCCAAACAAACCGATCTCTCCGATTAGATAGTCGAACATCCATTACCATGGCCACTATCTGGTGCCATGCCTGCAAGTTACCTCCAGTGAGAGACCGTCTAAAAGCCACATTCAAAGGCATTGAGGATAAAACGGTATGTACTGTAGCACTTTTTTCCTCACAATATTATATACAGAAGGGAATAAAACTCTCAAAGGCCGAGGTGTAATCCAATTGTCCTCCCAAAATCTAATTTGAGATCCATCACCTATAGAAAACCTACCCAACCTGAGGAACTCATCTCTAACCTTCATGAGGCCAGTCCAGAACTGTGAGTCCCCTGGCATCTGTTGAACCTGTGTGATTGTTCTATCCTTCAAATATTTTTCCTTAAAATCTCTTGCCACACTCCATCCCCATTAATCAATTTAAATAACCATTTACTAAGTAGACATTTGTTGTGAGTGTTTAAATTTAGAATACCCAGGCCCCCTTGATCCTTTGGAGTACAAACCACGGACCACTTAGCCAACCTATATTTCTTTTTATGCTCATCACACTGCCAAAAAAACTAGATCTATAGAAGTCCAGTCTCTTTAGCACACCCTTGGATACTTCAAGGAAGGATAGCATAAACATAGGTAGACTACTTAGTACTGAGTTAATCAGGATTAAACGACCCCCCACCGATAATAGTTTGCTTCGCCAACAGCTCAACCGTTTCTGGATCCTTTCTTCCACATGTCTCCAATCACTATTACGAAGTTTACGATGATGCATGGGTATTCCCAAATACCGAAAAGGTAAATTGCCTATACCGCATCCAAATATATGTGAGTATTCAAATTGTAATTCTTTTGCAGCTCCATAGCAAAATATTTCACTCTTATGGAAATTGATCTTAAGCCCTAAAAGCTGCTCAAAAGCCAAAAGTAACAACTTCATATTTTGAGCCCCCTCAAGATCATTGTCCATAAAGATAATAGTATCATCAGCATACTGCAGAATGGAGAGCCCCCATCTACCAGATGGGGGATCACTCCACTCACCTAACCCTCCCTCTTGGCTCTGTTAATCAGAACCGCCAACATGTCAACAACTACATTGAAAATAATCGGTGATAGAGGGTCTCCTTGTCTTACACCTTTCTTTGTTTGGAAAAAAATGACCAATATCATCATTGACCTTTATAGCAACACTTCCTCTAGACATGATCTTTTGAATCCATTCACACCATGTGGATGAAAAACCTTTCATTTTGAGAACTTGTTGCACAAAAGGCCACTTGAGGTTATCGTAAGCCTTCTCGAAGTCAAGTTTTAAGATAACCCCATCTCTTTTCCTTCTATGCATTTCATGAATTGTCTCATGCAAGATAACAACCCCTTCCATAATGTCTCTCCCTAGAATGAAAGCACTTTGGGAGGGACCGACAAGTTTATCCGCTAGAGTCAGAATTCTAAGCGGCCACTCCTCTGGATAGCGGCCAATCTCGACTGCAAAGAGCTTATGATCTCCACTTGTAAAGTCACAAAGGTACACCGTTGATTTCATTTATGGTTATAATAAATAGGTGCATCAGATGATGAGCAACTTAATTATCACTTGCATCTGCATTGCATGGTATTAGAAATAATAAATATTATCTGTTCACTTGCAATTTGCTTCTGTGCTAGGCTGGTATTGGAGGGCCCCTGATTGATTTTGATGGGAATTTCATTGGCATGAACTTCCATGGTAAGAAAGAAACACATTATCTACCAGTTCTGGAAATATTGAGGCTTTTGGAAAGGTATGCCTTTACACATCTTTATTTTTAAATATAGTCAACTAGTGCTAATTCATGTACATGATACTCTGGTGTTACGAAATTGCACTTGATGATTCTCATTAACTAGTGTGATTATGTCCCCTCTTCCAACTACCTGTTTGGGCATATTAGAATGTCTGAACAGATGTGCTTTTTATCCTATTCTTAATGGCTGACTTTTAGTTTAACTTCAGGTACCTAGATAAGCTAAGAGCCAAAAACAATGCATAAGCCGGTCAAGTGCCCCCAGGCACTTGTGATATTCATTCATCAGCTCACTTAGTTTTTGTGCTTTTGGTAGGTCTGATGTTGATGAGGCTAGCTACAAGAAGCCAAAAAGGTATTCTTTGAGGTCTGATGATAAGGCTAGCTACAAGAAGCCAAACAGGTATTTTTTAAAGTTCCTAGACACGATTCACTTGCTTTGTTTCATAAAATAATTCATTGATTGACTATTAATACATTGTTCATTAACAGATGGCCTGTGCCTGAGCCACGTTGGTCCTATCTTCCCTGCAGGGTACCGTTGTCGCTTGTCGGTGCCACGTACACATACCATTGAAATGTGACCTCAATGCATCTCTGTCCTGAACCTCCAAATTTACTAAGAACCTATCAAACTTGAGCTATTGGATTCTTAGTTTATGATCTCCATGCCCCTACCCAATAGCAAATTTGGCTTAGTTTAGTAGACTCCCTACTTGGTAGTAAAACTGTTAAATTTGAACCATGAAACTCACCATGTGAGTAGAGATTTCTCCCTCAGTTTGCATGTTATGACTTAAATTTACAGAATATTTTGAGAATTTGATGTAACTTTATCAGCTCAGCCGTAAGCGCAGCACCACTCAACTATGCCTTGGCCAAAGTGGTTTATCTGTTGTGGTTAAGATCACGCTAAAGCTGAAGCGGGTGGTTGTTGTACTTGTGGTCGAAATCCTTCTAAAACAGAAGCGGCTGGTTATGTTAGTTGTTGAAATCTCCTTGAGCGTGATGAATCTCTTCCTAAAACTAGGTATATACCCGTGCGTTGTACGGACTAAACAAATTGTACCTATAGACATTATGATCGAAGGAAGAGCCCAGCGGGTTGTAAGGATGGTCCCAACCTAGACTCTATCCTAGAGTCTAAACTTATTTATTAGCTTTACTAGTTCATCAACCCGTGCATCTGCACGGCCTAGTAATTTTAAAATATAAGTAGTGCACCTGCACGTTCCTCAATGAATTAAATTAATATGTGCAAGGTGTGGCACCAAAATGTGAAATATTTCTATCTTTTGCATACAACTTTGTTGTGACTGGTTGGTAAATAAGCGAGTGACCATCAAAATTATTTGAACCCTACATGTAACAACATTTGTAAAACTACATATAACATTTATTTGAACTACAGTTCTATAGTAAGCTTATAGAAAGAAAATTACCATCTTAAAATGAAAAAGACATACTTTGAATACTATTTGGTTATATTTTAAGTAAATTGTAGATTGTATTAGATATTAGCAACTCCAACAGTCTTTGTAAATCTATTTACTTCGGTAAAAAAATGAAAAATACAGTAAAATTGTGTTCCAACAGACTCGCTATCTTCCTCCTCCGTTTTTCTCGGTCGGCATCCCATCCCCGGCGCTCTCCATTCTTGCCGACCGCTCCCCACTCGCCATCGCAGGTTCCCACGCGCTTTTGCTCCTGTTCCCGCGCCTCGCCTCTCCCTCCCGCGCACCTGTTTTGGCGCCTCGCCCTCCCGCGCGCCAATCGTTGCCGCGCCAATCCTCCCCCTGGTACTCTTCGCTTGCCTCAATATACGCAGGAAGGTTCAATCTGGAGGCCATCGCTCGATTGGAGAACTTCATCACTCACAGGTGTTGGATTGATAAGCCGTTGGGTGGTTCCTCCGACAAGCAGCCATGGCCGGTTGGCAGATGATTTGTTGGAACATGAGAAAGAGGATGCGGAGCAGGCATGCACTGGTGAGACTTTTCAAGAGCTGTCAAACTTAGTTGAAACCAATGTGATACACTGAATAATTTGTAGTGCTGCTTGATCTTTACACCGAATTACTTTGTAGTGATGCTTAATTCGTAGACTGAAGCTAGGTTCCCAATGACATTCATGTGTGTTTATACTGATACAGAGCATCTGTTGCTGGGCTGATGAGTTGTGAGTTCATCAGTTCTGAGTTCACTGAACTGAATTATAGCAAAATTGAAGTGCATAGAAAGCAAACTATTTTACATGATGTGTGCTATTTTATCTTTTATTATGACCAACCTTGAAATGCAGCTCATACAGTGTGTGCAGGATGCCAAACTCTTTTTTCATTTGTCTACAAGTAAACCACCTGGCCATGGTTGATTCACATAGGGCAATCCGAGTGGTTGTCAGTATGATCCTTTGTTTAGTCTAAATTAGATTGAACTTCCAGCGCATTTGGTTTGCAGCACCATATCATCCGGATCCGGAATCATCCGAGCCTAGTTTGGTTTGCCAGCATGTGACTGAGCGGTCCGTCATCAAGTCGTCCATCCAGCAAGCTGAAATCGCGACGCAGTGGCTCGTCCAAATTTGTCGGACGACCTCATCCCTGTCTCTTATACACATCTAGATGTGTATAAGAGACAGGAAGTATACGGGTGCACGCGGGCGCGGACGCGGCGTTAGGCGGCGGTGTGTGGAAGAGGACGCGGACGCGGCGTCAGCAACGGCGCATGCAAGCGCACGAGGAGGCGGCGTCAGCGGCGGAGCGTACAAGCACGCGTGGACGCGGCGTCAGGCGGCGAGGCGAAGCGATGGGCGACGGGGCGGCGAAGTGACGGGTTGATCTCGGAAAAAAAGGGTCCGAGCTGATGTGAACGTGGTTTGAATTATGGATATCAAGATTTGAAGAGGCTGTTGGTTTTCATACCAAAAAAGCTGATTTTGTATATTATAGAAATAGGGTAAAACTCTATATTTAGCTAATATAAATGGCTAGGCTGTTGGAGTTGCTCTTAGACTTGTCATGACGATGGAGTTAATCTTTATATGTGTTTGTACAGTATTTAGGCCCTTTTCACCCTTCCAATGTTTGTATATATAGGTTTCAAAAAAAAGAAACTAATCCATATCCTTCTATGTTTGTCCATATCCTTTTTGGCTACTCAGTTCGCCCTTTTTCTTTTAGAACATTACTACACGTACACATTGACATTTTCTATTATGCATTATTAGGCTTTGATACATCCCAACTATATTTTTGCTAGTTTTCCAATCAGGCATTTACCTCGCACTTCTAAATTTGCTTTTGAATATTAACTCAATTTTTTTTCTTTTGAATAAAATAATGAATTGCCGATGGTATGCTACATATATTGAGCTCTCTCGCTTCATCTCTTTTCCATCATGTTTTAATACTTCTCTAATGCCTTGATGTATTCTTGATTTTAGTGAACTTTTTGTAACCTCCAACCTATTTACCAAGAATCATCATCGATTCTAGAATAACAGGTGATACAGCATTGGCATCAAATTCTTCTCTACACTAAACTCATGTCTTAGTTATAGCATAAGAAATCTCATAGTTCTGACATGTGTATATATATACTCTTGGAACCTCTTAACACATTATTTTCCACTTTCAATTTATTTACAGTTGTTTCACCTCTCTTAATTTGCCACGCGCAGGAAATTACGTTAACTATTTAACTTGAGAATCTATTATCTCTCATTAAGAATCAATTAATCACACCCAACTATTTGTATAGTCTAAACAATATCAGGTGATCCGATGCAATTTGAAGTAGAAAACACATAATAGAAGATGGTAGAATCGGTAGAATTACATACCAATGCAGCAGGATCATATATTGCAGCTAGCGGAAGGTGAACATACTGTGCTACTCATCACAATAGTACTCTTGAGAAATCACACCAGCTCATCGATCCCATCCACATGTGCGTCATATTGTCGGCATGCCTTCTTCCTTCCAACCATGGGACGACATCCAGGCCAGCATCGTCTCAACTCTCAAGCATCAAGTCTGCTACTCGCTCAAGAACTACGCTACCGGCCTGCAGGCAGTGTCATTTGCAACGGCCTGTGCACTTGCACGTACCGCCGCACTCGATCGATCATGGCCCCCATCGTCCTTGCAAAGGATGCAATACATATCCATCCCATGTGTTTTGCCCCGCAGGTTGCTGCTGCGTCGTCGGCGCACAAGATGCTCGTATCGCAAAGGCTCGCGGTGCCGAGGGTTTCCGGCGACTGCTCGACGTAGACCACCTTCTCGTGGATGGGGCTTACTGATGCTTAGATGTGACGGCTAGGGTAAAAAGATAATCGTGGGCATCTATATGACGGGAGGAATTCTCTAATTCATTGTTTAGGAGAGGGAGATAATAACAATAGATTATTTGTTTTTTTATTAATATTTTGACAGATTTGTTTTTCCTAGTATGTTCTTTTTTTCTATAATGGCAAAGGTGGGTAACTTAAAACAAGTATTGGGGGTTATTTTAGGCTATTTTTTATAATGGCAAAGGTGGGTAATTTTTTTAAAAGAAAATAGATCTAATGGCTATTATTGTCTAGGATGATGAGAGATTAACAATCTACAATCTGATGGCTAGATGTTTCTGATTATTGTGAGATTTTCTAGTATTTATCTTTCTTTTCTAGCGCGTCTCGTGGGGATTAACGTGGAGGCTCTAAAAGGAGCCTCCAATTAGTAATATTTGGCAGGTTTTATTGATCAGTGTGAAGGATCTAATTAGCACTGCTGCAACTATGGAAGCCCATGGCGCCTCTGGATCTGGGGCCAACGTTGCAGAAATGTTTGGAAAGCTCAATCTCACTGCTGAGGAGAATGACGCAGTAGCTGTTGATGATGATTCGGTGGAGGGCCTGGCAACTTCGGATCTAGCAATCATTGGTATTTGGTAAGGTCCTATCGTCTAATGTTCTACACATTCAGACAATCATGGCAGCTCTCCGTCCAGCTTGGGGAAACCCAAAAGGATTAGAAGCCAGATCTGTGGGTGAGAACATTTTCATTGCGGATTTTGGCTCTAAACACGACCTGGATCGAATCCTTGATGGTTCACCATGGAAAGTGGGCAACAAAGCAGTTCTGATTCAGAAATTTGATCCAAATCTGAGGCCAACTGATGTCAAGTTTGACAAGATGGCAGTGTGGATAAGGATCTACAATCTTCCCTTTGGTCTCATGAATAAGAAGTGGGGGGTGGAGTTGGCAAAAAAGGTTGGCACAGATGTGAAGGTGGACGTGGATGCCCAGGACAGGGCGTGGGGACTGTATCTAAGGGCCTAGGGTGACGATCGATGTTTCAAAGCCCCTGCGTCGTTGTGTGTCAATCCTCTCTGCTAAGAGGAAAGCCCAAGAGTGGTATGATGTACGCTATGAGAAAATCCCCACCTACTGCTACTCATGAGGGATCATTGGACACTCATCCCTCGAGTGTCCGACGCCGGCAGAGCGTGATGAGGCAGGACTATTGCCCTATGGGAAGGACTTGCGTGCTCCTGATGATAACAAAAAGAAGACGCTGGAAGAAAAACAGTCCTCATCAGCGGGACGCAGTTTCAACACAAGTGAGCACCATGGCTCTTTTGATGGTCGCACAACCCCTCATAGCATTGAAAGCCAGGGCAAGGAGGGTAATTCATCAACAGGTATAGGAATTCGCAAGGATTCTAAGGATGATGAGGCTATCTCACCCTTAAAGAGGAACAGGCGTGTGTGGCAGAAGATAGAATCTGATAAAGGTATTTCTGGGAAGGAGCTTTTTCCATCTCAAATAAAGGAGGACAGGAAGAAACGCAAGCAAACTAAGAATCCTCGTCCTCCCTCAGTAAACAAAGTGGTGCTAAAGGAGGGGGGTACACACGATGCCAAGGCTTTGATTGTGGCAAATGTGGCAAGACCACCTCCAGTTGAAAGTGAGGCACCAGAAGAGGGAATTATTCTGGAAGAACAAGGAGAAGAGAATACCAAGAAGATGAAGAAGGATCAACTTGCCAATCCTGTGATATCGGCGGCGGCTGGCAACCAGCCCCGCCGAGAGCCATGAATCTCCTGAGCTGGAACTGTCGGGGTCTGGGGCGGGACTCGACAGTTGGCGAGCTTCGCTGGCTAGTGAAGCAATACCGTCCCTCCCTCCTGTTCTTATCTTTTTCACGAATATGCAGGAGGACTGCATACCATTGCATTAAGAAGGGAAGTTTGAAAAACAAGAACCGCAGCACAAACGCAAAGAAACAAGAAACAAAAGGGAAAAGGAAACGAAGCTAAACGGACTACTCGCAAAAAAGACTACCAAGGTTCCGAGCGCCGGCAACAAGCCACAGCTCAAGCTCCTCCTGGATCCTTCGCACGACGACAGAAATGGCGGCCGCTGAACGATCGAAATGGCGCGCGTTCCTCTCCTTCCACAAGTGCCAGCCTACTGCCATGAACAAGCTGCTGACTCCCTTCCGCTTCGCAGTTTCTTGACAGGAGAGCACAAGCGTCCACCAGTCCTGAATAGTGAGCTCACCGTGCGGAAAGGAGCAACGGCAGTGTGCCCAGGATAAAACTCTCCACCAGACTTCCTTAGCAACCGGACACTGCACGATCAGGTGGTCGATCGTCTCGCCCTCTTGATAACACATGAGGCATAGCTCGTGAGCGTCCAGGCCATGGCGTCTTCTTCGGTCTGCAGTCCAAACTCGCTGTCTGGTGGCTAACCAGAAGAAGATTTTTATGCGCAGCGGTGCCCACGAGCGCCAAATTCGATCAGCCCCAAAGAAGTACACCTTGCCTAGATGGAGTGCTTGGTAAGCCGACTGCACTGAGAACACTCCTGACGAACTCCAGCGCCAGCGCACAACATCTTCCAATTCAGGTAGGAGTTGGATTTGCTGAACCCGGTTCCAAATCTGCAAGTATTCCGTCACCGCCGTCACAGTTAGTCCTCCTGTGATATCCCGTACCCAGCAATGTCGATCAAGAGCTTGAGCCACTGTCCGAGACTTCTTGATGCGCGGCTGAACAAGGGTGACTAGCGTTGGAGCAAGATCACAGATAGATCGCCCGTCCACCCAACAATCCGTCCAGAAGAAAGTGCTTGCTCCATTGCCAACCTGTACGAAGATTGAGGATTGGAACAAAGCCTGAGCCTCGGGAGTGATCTTGATGTTCATGGCAGCCCAAGCTCTGTCCGGGTCTGTTCGCTGCAGCCAAAGCCACTTGGAAGCAAGGGCCTGAGTGGCTAGTCGGAAGTTGGTGATGTTCAGGCCACCATAGGCATATGGCAGGCAGGCCACCTCCCATGCCACCGCATAGCGTCCCCTCACCGAGGAATCACCCTCGGCCCAGAAAAAGCGGCGACGGATAGCGTCAATTGCGTCCAGCGCCCAGGCCGGCAGCTGATCCGCCATGATCCAGTAGGTTGGGATTGCAGACAACACCGATTTTGCAAGGATGAGTCGTCCACTCTTTTGCAGTAAGGGGCCTTTCCATTTGGGTAGGCGCGCTGCCACTTTCTCCACCACGGGGCGTATGGACTGACAGCGGCACGCCCAAGTAAATGATCGGGAAAGAAGTCACCTGGCACGGCAGGAAGGCCTGGATGGCGTTCAGCGCCTCGTCTGCTCCAAAGATCGGAGTGATCGAGCATTTAGCTAGATTGGTTGCTAGCCCAGACGCCGAACCGAAGATGGACAATACTTGCGCAATGGCTCTCGCCTCCTGCACCGTGGGAGAGGCAAAGAGGATAACATCATCAGCATACATGCTGCACCGGTGCCTGATCGCCGGGTGACCAATCGGCTGTAGCAGCCCTTGTGCGCTGGCCTTTTCCAATAGTCTGTTCAGTATGTCCATCACCATGATGAAGATGTTAACACCAAAAATTGGCACCTGAAAGAGGCTGACAAGTGGGCCATATTTGATAAAAAGATCCTGTTCGGCAGGAAGGTCTCCTTCGAAGCATTCGGTAAAAGATGCTCTGCGGTCGGGAGTCCATCATCAAATCGGCAAGGGAGCTATTCTATGGAAAGCATTCGGGAACGCGTGATGACGTGGATTCAATATAAGGAAGAAGCCGATTTGATGAAGAATATGAGATGAATACGGCGCTTCGACGTATTTCTTTGAAAATAAACGTTTTGTAATCGTAGTCAACTAGGAATAGTGTCAAAACCAGGGTATAAATATAAACCCGTGGTGATTGTAATAAGGATCGAACAATCATACAACAAACCGGCCTTGCGCCACCTTTTCGAGTCCTTTAGTCGTGTCGTCGAAATCTTCGAGAGGAATCATCGATCCGTCGACCTCCGTAAGTATCGACAACCTTGTATCATGCTTAGTATCATGCGGTGGATTTAAGCTTGGTTCAAGAAGGCTTCTTTGTTAAATCATGAGTCATGCGGTAGGCTAAGGTTTAGCTTGAAGCAAGTTATCGGCTCTATTAGATTGTGGCAAAGATCTAATAGATTCATTAAGTTACCTTGTGTTATTTGGGTTTTACTTTATGTTTAATTCATATAACACCCTTTTGCCCAAGTTGTATCATGCGGTGGATTAACTTGTTTGATTCTACGCCTGACGGGTTCGAGGGTATCTAGACATGCGGTAGACTAGTGCTTTTAAACCTATGCATTCTTGTTTATTAGAGATTTACGATCGTGCTTTCACATTTATCATGCTTTATGCCCGTTAATCGGTTGTATTTAAGTATTGTAACGATCATCTAATTAAATACCGATCTTTCATCATGATGACGTCATGCGTTCGGCAGTATGCGCTCTGCCGAATATGCATGTGAGCGCCTGGATTGCCGACAGATAGCTTTTTCATAGCTATATGCCGATCAAGATTGGCCTTGCAAGCCGTAGGGATGGAACTGTCTGGTATCATCCGGCATGTTCCAGGTTTTATATCTAAACATTTTTTCTTCCTTTGTCAGTTTTCAGGGAAAATTGACTTGCACGTTTCCGGATTCGAAAGCTCGAGCCACGTGTGAAGCCAGCTGATTCGGCTTGCTGTGTGCTTGGCGTGAACTGCAGATTTTACGTCAACAGAAGAGCATTGGTGATAACGGATCCCCCTGCCGCAATCCTCTTCGGTGCCAAATTTTGCTGCCTGGCTGCCCGTTCAGCATGACCCTTGTTGATGCTGTCGAGAGAAGCAGTGCAATCCAATCACGCCATCTGTTGCCGAATCCCCAAGCTTGCATGAGCTCAAGTAAAAAGGGCCATGACACCGTATCGAACGCCTTGGAAATGTCCAGCTTGAGCAGCAATTTTGGGATTTTCCTTTTCTTGAGCAACTTGGCTGCACACTGCACATACTTAAAATTGTCAAGTATGGAGCGTCCTTTGACAAATGCACTCTGATTCCTCTGCACAATTTCATTCAGTCTTGGTGCCAGTCTATTTGCAAGCATCTTGGAGACGATCTTTGGGAAGCTGTGAATGAGGCTAATGGGTCTGTAATCCTGGGGGGCTGAGGCGTCCGGCTTCTTGGGGATGAGAGATAGCAGTGCGGTGTTCACGCATCGGAACTGGCGGCGATCCACGGCATAGAATGCGTTAACCGCCCGCACGACGTCCAGCTTGATGATCTGCCAGGCAGTTTTATAGAATGCACCAGTGAGCCCATCCGGGCCAGGTGACTTGTCCGAAGGCATTTCCTTTATCACTCCCCAGATCTCCGCTTCAGTAAAAGGCAGCTCCAAAGCGGCCAAATCAATCGGTTCAATGCCCAGCGCCTCAAAATTGATCGATGTTCCCCTATCATGCTCACGGCCCAGGAGCCCGTCATAAAAGTTAAACAGCACATCTGCCATCTCTTCCGGGGCATAAACCGTGGCACCATCAGCTGCAAGGCTATGAATGTGATTTTTGCGACGGCGAAAGCTTGCGTGCATATGAAAAAATTTCGTGTTGGCATCACCTTCTCTAAGCTGCGTCAGTCTGGATCGTTGTCTGGCGATCGTTCGTTCCAGCGACGCAAGGCCCAGACACAACCCCTTTAACTGCTTCCTCAAATCGAGTTCATCTTCAGAGAGTTCGCGTTGCTCTTGTGCCTGATCAAAACCCAGAATTACTGTCCTGGCAAGAAGTTGCAGCTTGACGTTACCAATCTTTCAGTCCGCCCAGCTTTGCAACCCACGGCTGACATTCCTGATGAGACAGTCGAGGCGCCTGAATGGATCCGTGATCTCTGCGGGACAGGTCCAGCCTGCCACAACCGCCTCCTCATACCCCTCAAGCTTCGGCCAGAAGATTTCAAAGTGGAATCTTGGCTTGGAATGGATTGCTGCATTGGAACGAAGCAGCAATGGACAGTGATCGGAGATATCGGTGGATAGGGCCTGCAGGAAGCAGTAAGGAAAGAGTTCCTCCCAGTCCACTGAAATTAGCACGCAATCCAATTTGACAAGGGTCGGGCTCTCCCTTTCGTTGCTCCATGTGTACCTGCGGCCGTGGAGTTGTAAGTCTTGAAGCTCCAGATCATCCACCAGCCTCCGGAACATCACCATGTTGCGCCTGTTGACGCGATCATTGTTCTTATCCGCAGCATGCAAGATAAGGTTGAAGTCTCCAATCACCGCCCATGGACCGTCGCAAGCATCTCTTGCTGCTTCGAGTTCCTCCAGGAAGAGGGCCTTCTCATTATCGAGCTGCGGTCCGTAGACAGAGGTCAGCCACCAGCAGGTACCATCCACCAGGTGGGTTACCTTGACTGTGACCGAGTAGCAGCCCACGAGTTCGTCAGAGAGCATCACAATATCGTTACGTCCCGCGACGAGCACCCCGCCACGCGTGTCGGCGGCCGGCACATAGGAATAGCTCTCGAATTGGACGCCCAGGGTTGAGGCCACCAAGCTTTGCGTGATCGCCGCGAGCTTAGTTTCCTGCAAACAGACTATGGCTGGCTTGGTGTCACCCACCAACACCCGCACCGCATTTCTCCGAGCACGCATATTCAATCCACGTACATTCCAAGACAAGAGAGAATAACTATTCATTGAAAAACAAAACCCCAAGTCGAGAAATCACAGTCTAGGCAGCCAACAATCCCGTAATGGGAGGGGCCCGACCAAGAGCAGGAAAGAGTTCCTTGATTGCCACCGCCTCTTCTCTGGGAAGCTTACCCTTGCCAAAGTATTCCTTGCATGCTCGCTTGGAACCCGCTACAGAGGTGGTGACCTCAACAGGCTCACCTAAGCGCTTAAGAAGCACCACTCGTGCCCGCTGGGCCGGCGGAATATTGGCCAAGGCAAGCGCAGCCTGCCGCTGGCTTCGCTTAGGCAACTCAATCGTCTGCTGAGGCGCATCAACAATGACAGGCGCAGGCAAAGGTTTGGCCGCCAGAGGAGGAGCCAACGGCCTGCACACCGCCTCGGTGAAAGCTTGAAGTTTGGAGGAAGTCGAAGGAGGCGCCGCAGGGGAACGTAGCGCAGAGTCAGGATTCCCGCCGGTGATGTGCAGACCTGGCGGGGAAACAGCAACATGCGTTGCTATTGCCGGAAGAGAAGCAGTGTCATCCTCCGTCTCTGGGCCGCCCTCTACCTCCCGGCCCACCGGCAGCCTAGTTTCGATGGCAGGCACTATTATTCGCAAGGCCGGCCCATCAGACCTAGGGCCCAAACAAGACTCCAACAGCATCGGATCCTCCCGGGCGCCATCCGGCAGGTCCTGCGCCAGGCCCCACAGACAGTGGCTGCCCAATCCTGCTCCAAGGAGATCATCGGGGTGACCCCCACCGTGGGCATGAGGCTCGGAGGGGATGCGCCCTTTTCAGCAAAAGTCAGCCCAGGCTCCTCGCCGGCCGTTGTCGGCTTCTGGGCGTCTGAAGCCGCTTTGGGCAGGCCCGTTGACTGCAGCGCCTCCTTTTCCCCCAACGAAGTCACGAGACCCGAAGGGGATACACTTTTGGCAAAAGGCAGCTCGGTCGCCTCTCCTTCTTCTGTCGGCTTCTTGGCGTTTGAAACTGCTTTGGGCAAGCACCGTGGCTGCAGCTCCTCTTTTTCAGTCGTCGTGGCCTCCTGTTCTTATCAGAAACAAAAATGAGGGATGATAGGGTGAAGGGTTTTTTTTTCATTAGGTGCGGCCAACAGAGGGGCCCACCGGTGCCACCGAACGGCGGCCTGAGACGTGCCGCGGAGGGGCACGCTCAGCATGCACGCACCGGGTTCGAGCCCGGGCGGGTGAGCTCCACGCCTGGGAGCCCACCAACCGAGCTACGATAGGGTGAAGGGTTTTATGTGGTCTTTAGGCTATAATGGTTGTATTGCTGTTAGTAGTCAGGGTAGAAGTCGTGGCCTTGCTCTCTTTAGGCCTACCAACATCGATGTAAGATTAAAATCTATGTGCTCAAACTTTATAAATGTGCATGTCATGGAGGAGTCGGGTGTCACTTGGCGAGCCACTCTTGTCTATGGCGAGCCTAGGACAGAGCTCCGACATGTTTTTTGGGATCGGCTTCGCTTCCTCAAGGCTGAGTGGGCTGGTCCATGGGTTTGCATTGGTGACTTTAACGAGGCTCTGAGCAATGATGAGCATGTTGGGGCTTCTGATAGGGGTGAAGCACAGATGCAACTGTTTCGTGATTGCTTGGAGGATTGCCAGCTTTTGGACTTGGGATTTATAGGCCCAAAATTAACATGGAACAACAGGCAAGAGGGGGACCGCAATGTTCGTGTTCGTCTGGACCGGGCTGTAGTGAATGGGCAATTTGTTCAGCTTTTTGATGACAGCCTAGTTGAGAATATTATAACAACCTCCTCAGATCACTTTGCAGTAATGTTGTCACTTGCAAAACATACACACAGGCAGGACAATAAACCAATGACCCAAAATTTCAGGTATGAGGCAGCATGGGACAGAGCTGCTGATTATACTGAGACTGTCCAAAAACTGTGGGCTGAATGCTCTGTTGCCCCAAGAAATCTACAAACAACCTGGGAGAAACTGAATAAAATGGCTGGGTCTTTGAAAGTATGGAGTCAACAATCTTTTGGCTCAATCCGCAGAGAAATCAAGAAACTCGAACGACGATTGTCGAGACTGAGACTTGCTAGTACCACAATGACTTATTCTCATGAGGAAAAGGATATTGAACGAAAGCTCTGTGAGCTATTTGAAAGGGAGGAAATAATGGCTCGACAACGTTCTAGAGTGGATTGGCTTCAAGCGGGTGATCGAAATACAGCTTTCTTTCAGGCAAGAGCAACAGCTAGGAGAAGGGCAAATACGATTAAATACTTGCTGAAATCAGACGGAAGCAAGTGCGAAGATCAAGCCGAGATCATAGATATGGCACGATCATTTTACATGAACTTATTCTCTACAGAACCACATGATAGAGCTGATGCAGTGCTCGAGACGATTCCAGAGCGTATTGATACAAGCACAAATGATGATTTGTGTAAACCATACTCAGACGAAGAAATCAAAGAAGCTCTTTTTCAAATGGGACCTACAAAAGCACCAGGGCCGGATGGCTTCCCGGCCTTATTTTACCAACGACATTGGGATCTTTTACATGAGGAGATCTGCCATGCAGTTAGAAGCTTTTTGGCTGGAGAAGATATTCCAGAAGGTTTATGTGATACTACAATTGTTCTAATACCCAAACTTTCAAAACCAGAGCACTTGACAAACTTCCGGCCAATCAGCTTGTGTAATGTACTCTACAAAATTGCTTCAAAAGTGCTGGCGAATAGATTGAAAATCATCTTGCCAAATATTATAGCAGAAGAACAAAGTGCCTTTGTCCCCGGGAGGTTAATCACGGATAATGTACTTATAGCCTATGAGTGTATGCATACAATTAGGAGGCAGCGAGCAAAAACTCCTTTCTTTGCCCTCAAGATTGACATGATGAAAGCATATGATAGAGTGGAATGGGACTACTTGCAAGGTGTTTTGCGGAAATTGGGTTTTGCACCAAGTTGGATCAATAGTGTCGCGTTGCGTTTCCTCTGTTCGCTATGCAGTTAAAGTGAACGGGAAGTTGTCTGAACCTTTTATTCCAACTCGCGGGCTGAGGCAGGGTGATCCGATCAGTCCATACTTATTCTTACTTTGTGCAGAGGGTCTCTCCAGTTTACTAAAGAAAGAAGAACAAGCAGGTCAGCTGAAGGGGGTAAGAAACGGAGCAACAGGCCCAGCCATCTCACATCTTTTATTCGCTGATGATAGTATATTTTTCACAAGAGCCGATATGCGTAGCATCAATACACTTAAAAGGGTCTTACAAACATATACTGAGGGCTCTGGCCAAAAGGTTAATTTGAATAAATCATCACTGTTCTTTGGAAATAATTGCCCCAATGATATCAGACAGCGAGTCATGGAATCCTTAGAAGTACACAATGTAACTCTGCAGGAAACATATCTAGGCATGCCGACCTTTGTGGGACAATCAAGAATGAGCATTTTCAGGTTCACCTCTGAGAATGCGCAACAAAACATACCAACAACATAAATAAAAGCGCAACGCGTGGAGTTCTCAATCTCCGAGACCCCCACACGGGACTGTGCCTCACGGGGACATAGCCGACGGATCACCCGTCCTCGGTGGATCAAGACATACTCTCACCCATGTTTCTCATAAACGCCGTCGGCCCGTCGGTAACCACTATCAAGCTATAGCCGTACAAGCTACTTGTCCAAGACCAGAGCCATGATAGTTCTGGTGGTGGCAACAGGCTCCTGGGTTTCCGCTTTAAAAAAACGGTCCTTACGGAGAGACACTAGGGCCTGGCACGCAGCTGACGCCCTAGTTCCCTTAATCATGTTGCTAAAAGGCATATTTTAACATTTATAGTTGCAGTGAACCATTATATCAAGATTAACAGTAATAGTAAAGGTGACAGTAGCTGCGCCTAGCAAAAGTCTACCCATAATGCAATAACCCAAGGTAGTCAAGGTAACAGGAATAACAAACTAGGAATATCCTTAGGGTACATCAATTTAAATGCATGAATGTAAATAATGTAATACATAGTGGATAGGTAGCAAGGATTGTCCGTGCTATAACTTGCCTTCCTCAAAGTGCTGCTGAGTTTATACACTTTTAGTCTTCGGGTCTTGATCTTCAATTCTTCCCCTTGAATGCTCTTGATGGCGTCCCTCTACTCGCATCAATCATCGAGCACAACATACAAGCAAACAAACAAGAATAACTAAGAACATTACACCAAACAGTAGAAACAGAACGAAAGAAGACTACGAAACTATTCTACGCTTCGCTACAAACACTTGAGCGCAAGAATCACCTAAATCGGAGCTAAAACGGAGAAGATATGGCTTTTCTAAGTTTCAAACAAGGGCGATTCAAACTCGAATTTAAATCTAATTTAAATTCTTATTTGAACCACAATCAATACAAAACTCAATGCAGCCAGCATGAATGCACACACAATATTTAAACCTATATTATTTTTAATTTGTTTTAGAAAATAGCATTTTTCTTGTACTAAATTCCCTGGAAATTATATAAAGCTTGGAAAAATTTTAGAAAATTGAGAAAATAATTATATTAATTGTGTTAATAAATCACATCCCAAAATCCAAAAAATTTGGGGTGTGACACAACAGGAACTACCACAGCTAAAAGCAAAAATAAAACTCCTAAGGTACCTGTTCTCTGGTTCCAACAATGGCAAGAAGGCTTGCCAAACATCATTTCTACAATGTTGAATCCCCCAAGATCTGCAAAACACATTGGTTCATAAATCCTATTGGCATACAGTTGTGAATCATGATTAAATGAGCTTATTTGAATCCAAAAGCATTTTACCTAGATCTACAATTTTCTACTGAGATCTAAAGGTTTTCAATGACATGAAAACATAGGCTACAGCAGTTACAAACACTATTGGTGTCCATCAGTTTGCAGATGCCCTCATGACCCTTGGTGATTGGTGCCAGCGTGAAGCACATTGTGCTACCCATGCCTGCTACCGGAGTGCCCAGAACCAGGGCAATGTCACATTGTGCTACCCCTCCTCCGTCCTTCCCTGCGCCAGCGCCCAGTGTGGGCGTACAGGAACCCTAACCCACAACACCATAACCAAGTGTGCTCCATACCTGGACCAGGCGTGGAGAGCAAGAGAGGATGGTGCTGCGGCGAGGTCAGACGCATCGGCAGTGCAGGTCGTGTGCGGGCGAGGTCGTTGCAGCAGCGGAGGTCGCCGCTGCCTAGGTCGTCAGGTGCGCTGCTCCACCTTGCTGGCCGACGGCCTCCTCCTCGGGCCATTGCGGCAGGGCCGGGCGCCGGACTTGCTCTGCACAAACGCGCTCCGCCTGCTCGCCGGCCGCCGGCCAGACTTGCGCCGCCTACTCCTCATCGGGCCCCGCGGCAGGGCCGGGAGCATGTGACGACGGCGATCCCCGCGCGGAGATTCTGCGGGGTGGGACTGAACCGGAGGCAGACGGATCGCAGGTGGGCGGACGGGCGGCAGACCGATTAGATCGCACCACGCGGTTCCTGAGCACAGGATTATTAGGAGTAGAGATGATTTGTTTGTATAAATGCTGACATTTTATTTCAAAAAATTGATTCTGAGATACTAGTATACTGTATGTTACCATCGAAGTGTGCTATTAGAGTGGCATATTACTGATGTTTTTTTAACAAGTTGAGACTCATTGTTTGAATACTTTCGTATTGTGCTTGATATGTGAATAATTTTGTTTTCATCTTTAGCATATATATCATCTGGTTGAGATTGGCGGCCAATGCTTGTTCTTGCAAATTTTTTATCTAGACTAATTTCTTGGTCAGAAATGGGGACTTTGGTTTGTGCAGAATATTGTGCTCTCACGGTGCTCTGTATGCACATATGAAGAAATGTTTAATCCTTACTTATGTCAGTAACATCCTAGTTCATCAGGCAGCCAATGCATCTTCCTAGTCACACATTTGCTTTGAAACGTTTCATGCGGCTAGCTGATACATATCTTGCACATAGACTAGCTGGTTAATTATGGCTATTCAAATAATGGTTAAGCATTATGATATTGCTGCACTAGAAATCCGAATCTCTATAATGCCTTGTGTTGTGTTCTTACAATTATCGGTTGATTTCCCTTGAAGATCCGGGGAATTGGTCGACTGAAGAACCAACTGAAGCGCCACCAACCCGGCATGTGCCATCTCCTGGGGATTACCACTTGATCGGCAACACAAGGCAGACATTCATCGGATGAGCCGAGGAGCAAGGTATGCACCTGCTTGTTAATTCCCTACTTAATTTCATCTGCTCAATCTAGTTTCTACCCTTTCCACATCATGCATGCAGGTGTGCTAATATGATTTTAATCTGCCAAATTCTCTTTTGATCCAGGTTTACCAAGCGCTGCTGGACTCGAGTTTTTGGTACGATGGCATGTTTTTGCTGGGGGTGTGGCATGCTCTGTGCTGGTCACATGTGTTTGGGTGTCTTGTTGCATCTCCATTTCTGTTCGTCGGATGCATGCTGTTGCAACACTATCAGTTTATGCTTACTTAGCTGTATGGTATGATCGATCTTTGCTCACATTCAGGGTGTGACTTGGATCATGCTTAAATTCAGTGATTGCATGCACCGCAGTGCTATGATATGGTATGTTCTTAGGTGATTGATTTGCTTCTTGCACTTGCTGTTTCATGCCTTCTTCGTTTTGTACACGTTCTTTTTCACTGATCGTGACCTGATGAGAAGAACTAGCTACACGTGAGATGAGAAGAACTAGATTGGGATGCAAGTCCATTTGCCATTCAGTGATGAGCAATTGCCAGTTGTGAGACATTCAGCTGGCCACTTGTTACGGCTGAGACATTCAAAATCCTTTACCATTTAAATTCAGAAAAGGTATTTCTTTCTGAAAATCATAAAAGGAAAGAAAAGGTTGGCCAAAAGACCATGCGAGTAGAAGAGAACCCATCCGTTTTGTTGGCTGTTGGCAGTTGGCACGCAGGAGCAGGATCGGTTCAAAGGCTGCCATGCCGTGGCCCGGTTCTTTTGCTTTTGCACGATGGTTTGAAGCCTGCCTGGAGCCGCAGCCTGCCCTTGACGACCGGACAGTGACAGGCAGACGGCAGGGCGACAGGCCTATTGATTGATTGATTTGATTCCCTGATTCCTTCGCCGCCGCAGCCGTTTGCCGCTCGCCGACGAGCCCATGAGCGGCGGCGCCGAGGCGTGGTGTTGACTTCGTACCGAAGATCATGCGGGCTGAGGCTGAGGCAAGCACGAACACGATGCACCATTCCACCACCCCCCAACCACTGTGGCGATTGTGCAGCACGGAGTTGAGTCGTGTCGTGCGCGACAGATGAGACTCCTGCTCTGCTTACTCTACACGTGAAGACGTGAAGAAGTAATGACAACCGAAACTCACACTAAATGTAGATTATACCAATTAAAACAGTTCAAGAAAAACTAAATTTTATTCAAAAGCTAAACGATCAAATTGACTATTCCATGCAATTAAAATGAAGGGATTCAAGCTCGGAGCGCCCACTTTACTGTTCACTCCACGTCTCCACGCTCGCTGTTTGCTTTCTCGTGTCTCTGAGCACGAGATATTTTGGCTCGATTCGGCGATTCCCTTCGCAGAGGCAACGGAAAAACCCTCGCTGCCGCCGCCGCGAGTGCTCACCCACCACTCCCCCATTCGTGAGTCCCCTCCCCAAAACCCTCTCCCTCCTCGCGCGAGGCACGCTCAGATGGCATCGTCGCCGAGCTCCTCCACCTCCGACGACCCCGCCACCGCCCTGCCGCCGAGCTCCTCCACCTCCGACGACCCCGCCACCGCCCTGCCGCCGAGCTCCTCCACCTCCGACGACCCCGCCACCGCCCTGCCGCCGAGCTCCTCCACCTCCGACGACCCCGCCACCGCCCTGCCGCCGAGCTCCTCCACCTCCGACGACCCCGCCACCGCCCTGCCGCCGAGCTCCTCCACCTCCGACGACCCCGCCACCGCCCTGCCGCCGAGCTCCTCCACCTCCGACGACCCCGCCACCGCCCCGCCGCCGAGGTCCTCGTGGGTCATCCTCGGCAGCATCCCGCGCGTCGTCCAGGGCGGCGCCGCCGAGGCCGCCGACGTGTCGGTTGAGCTCGCCGCGCCCCCGCGCGTGTCGCGCCTGGTCGTCTCCGAGCGCGTGTTCCCGGACCGCCCCACGCCGAAGCACTTCCCGTTCCTCCTCGCCACGGACCCCTCGGGCCTGCTCCTCCTCTCCGCCATCCTCGCCGCCCCGCGCACCCGCGTCGACATCGACCGCCCGGGCAACCAGTCCTTCCAGTGGCGGGACTACGAGTCGCGCTTCTTCGTCCTCGACGCCACCACGGGCTCCGCGTTCCGCCTCCCGGACCCGGAGCCGCAGGAGCCCATCGAGCACGAGGCGCTCGTCGGTGTCCTCGCCCGCCCCGGCGGCGGCTACATGGTCGCCGAGCTCGTGCCCATGTTCGGCAGCGACGAGGCCGACCTCCGCTGCTACTCCTCCGACCTCGGCGAGTGGGTCACCAAGGACGTGCACTACCCGCTCGCGCCGCTCTGCACCATCTCCCACCAGGGCAAGCTCTGGTGGGCCGACTACTCATGGGGCATCATCAACGCCGACCCCTGCGCCGACAACCCCGTGCTCGGCTTCGTCGAGCTCCCCCGGACCTGCGTGCTCAAGAGCAGGGAAGGCTGGGGCGTGCTCGATCAGTTCCGCTACGTTGGGGTCAGCGCCGGCAAGCTGAGCTGATCTCCCTGCCGGACGCCGACGCCACGGAGTGGACGCTGGAGCACGAGGCCACCTTCAAGGACATCTGGGCCGACGAGACCTACAAGGCCACTGGCCTCCCCAAGAAGGTCCCCGTGCTCGCGCTCATCCACCTGCACAACCCCGCCGTCGTCTACTTCTTCCTGAAGGATCACCTCTTCGGCGTCGACGTGCGTGCAAGCAAGGTTGTCGAGTGCGACCGCTACCATCTGGTGGCGCCTCCCCGCAACCGCAAGTACGGCATCGCCAACCGGTTCGTCCGGGCTTGAGAGCTGCCGGCAACGGTCTCCTCAGGTACGTGCACCCCTCTGATCCTCGTCTCATCTCTTCCTGTGCTGGTTCAGAATTATTTTTTTACGGATGTTCGTCCTGCATTCACTTACATCTCTTGTTCATGGATCGATCGGGCATTCCCCATTTGTAGATGTCGGTTCAGGGATACTAAAAATTACATTTCTGTGTGCGCAAAATTCAATTTCATGCGCTAAGTCCAAGAGATATACGCTAGTGTTTTTGGCAAGGGGTCACATGATGATTTGTAGTACCATTCAGTTACATATGGAGTTATGGTACTGTATGACATATTATTTGAGTGTAAATTATGCTGATATATTTTCTCCCAAAAACTTATGCTGATACTAGTATATATTCCCCAGTTGGGTGTGCTATACTGCTATTAGACTAGCTTATTAAGTTTGATGTTTCGTTATTAGACTAGCTTATTAGGATATTCGGCTAACGTTCGCTGTGTGCTTCATATGTGAGATTTACATTTTACAAGTTATGAGATCACTACTGGTCACTTGTAGAATGTGTACTCTCATTGTGCTAAATTAGTATGTATGAATATCGCAATGTTTAAGTCATACTTGTATCACTTAGCATCTAGTCAATTAGAAATCCATTGCATCTCCAATTCTTCATACACACATTTCTTTGGAACAAGTTCAATCAACCCTTTGGGAAAAAAGTACATAATTAGGGCTATCAAAAATTCCAAACAGTGATTGAGCTTCATTTTGTAATTAACCTGCCAGAGATAAAGATTTGCATATTGCCTTGTTTTGATGTACCTTGAGAAGTATTGATTGATGTACCATTGGCAATGTGTCCCATAGTGACAGTACTTTATGAATTATACCAATCATTATCTAAAAAATGAGCTACACCGATAACATGTCAGCATTTTCCACTTTATTCCTCATATGGTTGGAGACTAGGAATGTGCTGTCATAATTTCTTTCCGAAATTGCTACTTAGATCGTAGTATTCTCCGCTCGGTGTGTGCTATTAGGCAAGTTTATTATTATTGTTGGCGTTTGCCATCAGTTCAAACAACATATTTGTAAGATTTGTGCTGTGTGCTCCATGTAAATAAAATGTTTATGCCTTATATGTATATATATTTGGATTGAGCGGTGACCAAAGCTTTTTCTTTGACGTCTCATCTAGATTGTAGACTAATTTGTTGATCACAAAATGAGAACCTGGGGTCCCGGCCAGTAGTTATTTGCAGAATGTGTACTCCCCTGTGCTCTGTATTTGAATGTTGTACTTGCCAACTCTTACTGTATCGGTTTTTTTTTGAAAAAGGGAAGCTTTATTGATCTTAGACAATTACATCGACATGATACAATTATATAAGATCCAACCCGGCCTCTGCATAACTAAGATGCACACAGCCAATGAAAAAGACATTCTAATATGCCCAAACAGGTAGTTGGAAGAGGGGACATAATCACACTAGTTAATGAGAATCATCAAGTGCAATTTCGTAACATCAGAGTATCATGTACATGAATTAGCACTAGTTGACTATATTTAAAAATAAAGATGTGTAAAGGCATACCTTTCCAAAAGCCTCAATATTTCCAGAACTGGTAGATAATGTGTTTCTTTCTTACCATGGAAGTTCATGCCAATGAAATTCCCATCAAAATCAATCAGGGGCCCTCCAATACCAGCCTAGCACAGAAGCAAATTGCAAGTGAACAGATAATATTTATTATTTCTAATACCATGCAATGCAGATGCAAGTGATAATTAAGTTGCTCATCATCTGATGCACCTATTTATTATAACCATAAATGAAATCAACGGTGTACCTTTGTGACTTTACAAGTGGAGATCATAAGCTCTTTGCAGTCGAGATTGCCTTTTTTGCCAACCACTTTCCCACTTGTGGCCATTAATTTGCCTGATTCGAAGATACGTCCTACAGCTACTACCTCCATATGGGGTTCAATTTGCCTCTGATTGTTGAATTCTGCTGTTCGAAGACAACGGAAACCCATGACACCAACCACAGCAATATTATAACTCAAATTGTAATATTGCAATGTCCCTTCAGCAACTTGCTTATTTGGAAGGTACACTTTAATCTGCTATGAATGAGAAAGTGAGAATCAACCAGTATCTCAAATGAACAGACAAAGAAGTACATAACTGTTTGCTACGAACCTTTAAGTTATCAGCAATCTTGTATTCATCAGCAGAAGTTCTAACCAAACTTGCTGAAGTCAAAACCCTTGAGGTGGATTCATTGGAGTCTATAAATGTACCAGTGCAAGCAAAAAACCTTTCTTCTCCTACAAAGAAAAATCATTGCAACTGTGGTCGGTGATGTAATAGAGAAAGCAAAAATATATGAAAACGCAAAGGTGATGGACACTGGCGCCTCTACGCATA
>OAMR01000639.1:368609-386652 GCA_900205405.1 Echinochloa crus-galli | reverse complement strand
TATAATATTGAGTGCCTTGCATTCATGCCGGTTGCATTTAGTGGTTTTATGTGTGTAGAGTTTTCAAAAATGCGTTTAGAAGCCTAATGGGAATTTTCTAGATTTTTCTGAAAATTATTCTCATCTTCCTAGAGCATATTCTAATTTTTAGAATAATCTAAAATTATTTTCGTGAGGTCCAAATATATTATTTGGGTCCCTCATGTCCAAATCTATCTCCAGAATTTTTCATGGGATTTTTGGAATTTTTGGAGTATTTTTCATGGTTTAAATATGAATTCTTACTTATCTAGAATTATTTTATAACCAGGAAATTAATTATTCCGAAAATTAAAATCACCCAAAATCTTAGTAGACCAGCCCTGGCCCAAAGTTGACCCAATTTTAGCCCAAATCCATCCCATCATTTTATTGGGCCAAATTTTAAAGCCCATTGATGTCTCTAAAAGCCTATTAGCATTGAAAGGGACTAAACCATGTTTTAGTCCCATATTGCTAATGGACGTAGTGGTGAGAGGTTTTCTCCCTATATAAACAAACCATCCCTCCTCCAGAAAAGACACACCACTTATCGACTCCTTTACAGGGAGGCCCCTTGAATGGGAATCCCTAAGGTAGTCTTCTTCCACCATATCTTCCACCGGTGCCCGTTCTTCATCTCGTCGTCGCGCCGAGCCTTTCGTCGTTTTTGGCCTCAAGATTTTCAGTAAGTCCCTCAGCGAATCTTTTAATTTTCTACCATATTTGTTTCGTTTAGTTTTCTTTCGTAGAAAAGTCCCCGCTAGCTTCAAGTGTCGTTAGTCTATAGATTCCAACGTTTTCTGAAAATTCGACTAGATTCCTGAGCTGCTCACTGTTTTGACCATATCTTTTGATCCACTTAACCAAATCTAGCAAATAAATACATTTTGGATATCTAAAGAAAATTTCCTACAACTTTTATTGAAGGCGTCAGGTTAGAATATGGCTATAACTAAGTCGAAAATAATTAAACAGATTCCTGCACAGATTTTCACCCTCAAACAGATTCTGAAAGGTGCACTAAATCATGTTTCTAGACAGTAGCTCCTAAAACCTTGATCTTTTACCAGAAGATATATTATCAATTTATCAAACTAACCCAACTTGAATCACCTCAATAGGAATTCTGTAACTTGAGATATTAAATAAACAATTCAGCTGTATCAGGACCTCGAGACAGATTCTGAACACTCCAATGAAATGCATGTATACCTAGTGGCACATTGCAATATGGGTAGACTTTTGCTAGGCGCAGCTACTGTCACCTTTATTATTAATGTTAATCTTGACATAATGGTTCACTTCAACCTTTAATGTTAAATTATGCTTTTTAGCAACATGGTTAAGGGAACTAGGGCGTCAGCTGCGTGGCAGGCCCTAGTGTCTCTCCGTAAGGACCGTTTCAAAATGCGGCAACCCAGGAGCCAGTCGTCGCCACCAGGACTATAATGGCTCTGGTCTTGGACAAGTAGCTTGTACGTCTCTAGCTTGATAGTTGTTACCGACGGGCCGACGGCGTTGTGGGAGATAAGGTGCTGGGTGATTCCCGATTCCACCGAGGGCGGTAGCTCCGTCGGCTATGTCCTTGTGAGGCACAGTCCCGTGTGGGAGCAAACGTTCCGCGGGAGCTCTACACGTTGTGCTTTTACTTTTCTTGCTGGCCTTCGTGCCGCGCATTGGACGCTATTGACCCCCCCTATGGTGGACTCCGTAGGCGTAAGTCAATCTCGGTGCCTTGGGTCATGCTGTCTGTGTTGTACCATAACGGCTACTGTTTTGTTAGAGTGTCTTGTGAAAATCCTCGTAGCGTCCCTATGCGATCACACCTCGGAAGTGTGGTTTAAAGAGGTTTGGCCACCTCGGCATGGTTGGGTTTAAAGTTCTTTGAACTTTTACGCGACTGGTGGGTAAAGGGCGAAACCTCTATCTGAAGGTGGCACAGTCCCAGCAGAAGAGTTATGCTGATGTGAGACGGAGGGATCTCCGCTTTGCTGTTGGTGACTTTGTGTATCTCAAAGTGTTTCAACTGGGATTCATTTAATTGTAGTAATTTTGATAATGTTAAAATAAATCAACTAAAAGTGCCAATGAAGTTAAGCCGTGTCAAGCCTTTTGAGCCTTCATACCCCGTGCTATACTTGCTAAGTAAGACATTTACTTACACTTGCTATTATTCAACAATCCGGGATGGGTACAGATGAAGTGAAAGATGATCTCCGTACTTCTGAGCTGTGGTCAACCAGTCGGTGTCCTTGTGGACTGCAGCCTCGCCTTCGAGTTGAAGATTAGACTTCCGCTGTGTATGTGCTAACTCTGATTTAAATTATTTTATTTCGAGCCATATGTACTCTGGTTATCATATTTGTTAGCTATATGTGTTCTGTGGACATCCTGGGCACACATATAGCAGCACTTCGGGTTTATATAAAACCCGGGTGTGACACTAATCTACTATTTTTTTGGCTTTTCTGGACTGTAGGAAATTAAAATCAGCAAAGAATTGAGAGTCTCTCACCGATAAACCTCGCTCTGATTAGGTAGCGGGCCCACGTGGATTTAACTCCTCCCGTGATTCTCTCTCTCCTTCCTTACCCATTCACCACGCCTCCCTCTCTCTCTCTCTCCTGTTCTTCACCGCAAGGAGGCGCCCCCATGGCGATTTGAAGATTCAACCAAGAAAAGGCGTTCCCTCATTGGCATTGTGATACCTCAAGGCTGCTGATTGGATTCCCCACAAGTTTTGGATTCAAATCCTCTTTCTACCTCGAGTTCTTGGCTCTCAAGGTATTCAAATCTTCCCATCGCCCGATCTACTCTTTGGATGAATATCTTGTGAAACCCTTTGGTAGAACATCTTCTGGGTTGTCTAGGAACCTATCCCTAAGAGATCAATGGATTTGGTAGGCTACATTTTGCGGACCAAGGATTTGCACCTTCACTGCCAAAAGCGGTCTGACCGGTTTAGCAAACCGGTCTGACCGGTTTAGGCAGTGAAGGCACAAGTCCTTCATTTGCACCGTGTTTGGCCTCCATAAAGTTGTAGGGATGCTTTATCATGCAGTTTATCTATCAAATCTTGATCATGCTACTGTCTAGGATTGACCCCAATTCGATTTGGCTCAGCTCAGGTGAAACCGGTCTGACCGGTTTCTAAAACCGGTCTGACCGATTTGCCTCTGAGCTGTTCCAAATCTTGTTGGATGCTCTCAATTTGAACCAATCTCTTGTCAATCCATACCCTGGTACTTATTCTATGTATTCCATATCTTGTGAACCAAGGAAAGACAGTGGAAGATGCCGAGGGGATCGCATGCTGAGAGAATCAAAAAGAGTCGCCAAGATCCATCCATTGGCAGCAGCTCGCAAGCGGCCAGCGGAAGAAATTTGAGGCCTAGGAGGCCAAAGAGAGCTGCTGAGCAGGAGATTGAGGAAGTGGATGAAGTGGAGAACACCACTTCGAGTGATGATGTTGAGGAGGAGCAGTATAGGGTGGAGCCTCATGTTGATGATGATGATGAGGAGGAGATGGCAGCAGATGATGATGATGAGGGGGCAGGTGATGATGTGTCAGAAGAGGCAAATGCTCCACTTGTTCTTGAGATTTGCAGACCCACTGGCCCAGCTAGCAGAAGAGTGACAGATTATCTTGCGAGTAGGCTGACAGGTGTTGTCAGGAGGTTTAGGAAAGACCAAGATCACATCTGATGCTCAGTATATAGACTGGGAGTACATGAGCAAGCAAGACAACCCAGTGTTCAATGAGATTATTAGAGTCTTTTCTGAAAAGAGGGTGAAAAATCTCATGGGCTTCAGGCACAGCTGGAACAAGGAAGTTATTGCTCAGTTCTATGCTACTGTGTTCTTTGGATACCACGAGGAGGGTGGTAGGCAGGAGAGGGCTATGCATTGGATGACCGAGGGACAACGCTATCATATCACTTATTCTGATTTTGCCTCTCTCTTTAGAGCTGCACATGAGAGTGATGACACCGTGAGGATACATGATCGGGGTGTTATGGAACCATCAGAGTTGAAGTTCATGTATCCCAGGGATCAGCGTGGCAGTTGGGGGAAAGTGAGTGGTCTCTACACCTACTATGGGACTCTCTATAGATTGCTCAGAAAGACACTCGCTCCTAGAGATGGCAACACCTCAGATATCTCTCTTTACATGAGGAATTTGATGTATTATTTGAGGATTGGAGAGGATACACCTCCATTTAGTGTTGCCGATTTTATTTGGCAGGAGATCAAGACCATCTCTGAGAGTCCTCAGAAGATTTGTGCCTACAGCCCTTACATCATGCTTATCATTGAGAGGGTCACAAACCTGAAGATTCAGAAGGACACCCAGCACAAGCCACTACGTCCTCCTGTTCCTCACAAGTTCCGGATGCCTTCTCCACCACTGGATGAGCCTCCACAGCAGCCAGATCCTCAGCAGCAGCAGCACACACAGTAGGGAGGCGACCAGACTCAGCAGCAGCATAGTCAGCTGCAGCCGGGGCAAACCGGTCTGACCGGTTCCCCAAACCGGTCTGACCGGTTTGGGCCAGGCAGCAGCCCATACCCTGAGCAGAGGACTTCTCCTATTCGGAAGTTCATCTCCATGTTCACTGGTATTTGCAAAGGTCAGAGGGATGTTGAAGTGAAAGGAAATCGGTCTGACCGATTGCCCAAACCGGTCTGACCGGTTTGGCCCAGTCAGCGATTACATGCCAAGATGAGTCCAGATGATCCACCATCACCTATCTCACCACCTCTCGAGCTACCTGAGATACCCCCGCTTCGAGACATCATGACCGATCACATGAATGCGGGCTACTTTGAGGAGTATGGTGACATATTTGGATATGGACACGTTGGATCGAGCTCACAGCCTCCACCACCCCCTCCATAGTTAGTTGGTGCTACAGGAGCTATGCCATACATGCCTACTTCAGAGGGTGACTTTTTTGGCTCCTCGTTTGGATTTGCACCCCCAGGACCGACCTATGGAGCTGGTACACTTCCATCCTCATCATATGCTTATGGTACATCATCTTCCATGGCGGGACTTCAGTTCTCGAGTGCCCCATCTCCATCTCCCGGAGACTTTGCTTCACAGGCGGCTGCTTCTATCTTCGGAACTACTTCTGCTCCTAGTCATGGTATGCTTTGATCTTCCACATCTCACTCCATGTCTAGTACATCACTCTAGATTATCACTTGCACATTCAATTGAGTGAAGGTTTTCATGGGACTACATCTTCTTCAGATCATAGAAGCCCTACGAGTTAAGCTAGATGGGAGTGTCCAGGTACCAAGCAAAGAGAAGGGCAAGTTGGTCTTGTAGCCGAGGGACTTTGCTAGGGTGAAGACTAGCATCATGGTTTAATCTCTATGCACTAATCAAGCCTTACGAGTGAAGCTATGCAATGCGTCTAATTCTTTATTGATCATATATTGGAATGGCTTATGAATTGGTCCATACACTTGGAAATTCTAAGCCTAGCTCAAGATTGGATTTGCTCAAGCAAGAAAAGAATGTTGAAGCCCTCAATGATGAGAATAATCATGTATGGCATCGTTGAAGACTTAGAAGCTCAAGAGGAAGATTTATTTGCTATTTAATTTCTTGAGTATAGGAATGCCGTACTATCAAGAGGGATGCAACATTTAGTTGTGGGATAACACCAAAGTGCTCAATAGATCAACCCTTGTGAGATAGCCTTGAGAGTGTAGTGTTTGGGGTTAGTGTGCTGTCAGGACCCAAACCGGTCTGACCGGTTTGGGAAACCGGTCTGACCGGTTTCCAACGGCTATAACGGCTAGTTTGGGAGTTTGGGGTATTTATACCCCTTGGCCCTCTCCTTTGAGGGCTGCTGGTTCCCTTGCCTTCCTTGCACGCCTAGAGCCTTCCCAAGCACCAGCAAGCTCTCCCCAAACCTCTCTTTGTGAGAGTTGATTGATTCTATCAATATCTTTGGATTTGGGTTGAGAGAGATCTTGTGAGTGAGCTAGAGAAAGCTTGCTAGAGCTAATTGCAACAGCAAAGAGTGAATCCATAGCTTGAGCACTTGCGGTGAAGTCTAGCAACCATTGAAGCATTTGTTACTCTTGGAGGTGAAGCCTCCTAGACGGCTAGGCGTCGCCGGTGAGCTACCGTGTTTGTGGTAAGCCGCGGATCGTTTGTATAGGCCGGCCTTGCCTCCTTCGTGGAAAAGGGCCACAAGCTAGTGGAACCGAGGAAAGTGGCTTGGAGTGGATAAGCCCGCCTTTCGTAGGCCCTCAACGGAGAGTAGGATTCACCTTGTCTTTGTGACGGCCTTTGTGGCATTGGTGAATCCGAACTTCGGGAAACAAATCATCGTGTCTCTCTATTGGTTTGCCTCATAAGTTCAATTCTAGCATTTATATTTGCTTCCGCTTCGATCTACTTGGTTGTGCTCTACTTGTGTGCAGGGACTTTGTGAACCTGCTAGAAATCACCTACAGGAGCTGCAAAACAAGTTTGGTTTGTGCTAGAACTCGTAGAGGGGATCATATACATATTTGTGTGTTTCTGCAGGAAACCGGTCTGACCGGTTTGGTAAACCGGTCTGACCGCTTTTGTACTGTGTTGAGTTCCTGACCCTAAACCGGTCTGACCGGTTTGGAAAGCCGGTCTGACCGGTTTTGGTACTGACAGTGTGAAAAAGTTTTGTAAATTGCAGATTCACCTATTCACCCCCCCTCTAGGTGACATCAAGGTCCTTTCACCTGCGCCATATGCCTTCCGCTCACAGCCGTCGCGACAAGTGCCGCCATCACCGCAAGCCCCCACTCCCCCACGCCGCACAACAAAGAGCACCAACCCCTCCACCGCACAGGCACCAGACCCGGCTGAGGCGTCACCGGATCTAGGGCCCCAGCCCACCACCGTCGCTAGAGCTCGACGCCTGCGAAGGAGCTTTGGGGGGCACCGAGCGGCCGAGCCCGCCCATCGCCTGCGGAGAAGAGGGGGGCCCGCCGCCGCCTTCACCGTGGGCCACGCGGGTTGCTGGCGGCCCGCTCGAGCGGCTGCACGGCAAGCGGTGATGTGGACGGGAGGGTAGGCGACGGCTAGGGTTTAGCCCCTTCGGTCCGCTTCCTTCTTCCCAACCTGCAGTCCATCCATCCATCTTCTCTCTGTGTCTGCACTATCCCTCGGCTTCTGCACGGCGGCTCCATGTTGCGTGAGGGCGGTGGCCTCTAGGGCTCACTGGTGAGGTGGCTGGCGATAGAGCGGCGGTCTGACTATTGGTGAGAAACGAACCCGAAATGGACTCCATCACAACAGCCTTGAAGAAATAACACGGGTCGGTGGAAAATGACCTCGAAGTGGAATCCATCATAACTCACGCATTTTCCTCTCACTTCACTCAACCCAAACCCTCACAGACCAAAAATGAGTCGAGGCCGAAGGCTGCCTCTAACCCAACCCAAAACTCAAAAGACCAAAACACAATTACCTCAAGCAATCCGAGCCTTCGTAGCTCTCAGTCCCTCCCCTTTATTACAATGGACTGGGGTATTTATAGGAATCCCAACGGTCACTCAAGAGCATCATTACATCTTTTTACCATTATAATGGTCACATTCCAAGTATATTCCAAGGCATTATAGTAACAATACATCTGCCCGTACAACATGTACACAGTGGCAGTGCTCAACTCAGCCTTTACACGTGCCGTCACCTTTACACCTGGCTTGCTTCACTCTTCGGCTCATGCTGGTGCAAACTCTACTTCGCTTTCGATGATAGCCTACTTCGCATGTCCCCGAAGTAAGACCCTTGCCGTGCTTCCTTTGCCCCTGACTCTAAGAGAAACTCCCTTCGTCGTGACCCCTTCGCTAGGCCAAGGAAGCGACCACCTTGGTCGTGACTCCTTTGCTGCCAACTCTACCTGCTATCACGCTAAAGGAAAAAAATTCGGAGCTCACGAAGATTAATCATAAATAAAGCTAAAGGATATAATGCCGAAAAAACACCATGCGGACCGTTTGAAACCCTTCACCGCGCCAAACTTCCTTTCAAAAGTGGTACTTTGACAAAATGCCCCGAAGTATCCTTCGCAAGTGACACGAAGTATAGAACATGTTAGGGTCCCGAAGTATATTTCCCCAACACTGACCCGGTGAGCCGCGCCGGCGAGCTCCTGCAGTGGCGGGGCTACTGACGAGGCTCCCCGCGCTGAGCTCGAGATCCATGAGCGGGCAGGCCGGCGCACGGCAGCCGCGACGCACGCACGAATCCAGCATACGGCATTGGCAGCTCCGCCTAAGGGGTGGGACGCACGGCGGGTCTAGAACGGCAACCCGAGCTCAAGTCATGTGATGGCGGTGCACGCACGAGGACGGCAGACAACATTGGCGAAGTCCTCTCGAGGCTGGCGGATGGCGGCAGTCGTGCACGCGCGGGGCCGACACATGGAAGCATGTGGCGCCACGCGCGCACAGACGACGGCGGTGGTGGGCGGAGTACGCACAAAAGACTGGTGTGGGGGTGGACTCGAGCTCCGGCGTGGAATGGGCGCGAGCTTCGCCGCCAGCCGTTTCCATGGAGTATTGGAGAAGAAGGAGGATGGGAGGAAAGAGATGGCACATGCGGTCCATATGTAAGTGAGGTTGAGAGAAGAGGGCATTTTGGACCATACAAAAATACAGAAGTCTGCGGGTGGGTCCAAGAGCATTGAAGACGTATTAAATGGCACAATTCAGAGAACACAAGAATTATAATGGCACATTTGCAAATAGACAATTTTAATGACATATTTTCAAACCGTAAAAATGGCAATGGCCTATATCCAATTCCGTTCTCAGGGCATATTTGGTTTGTGCCCTAATTTAGGCACGTTTAGTTGGTGGTGGTTGGGGGGGGGGGAGGGCAAAAATTCAAAAAATTTTGGATAGAGCATCTCCTAGAGTTTGCTATATTTAACTTTACCAACTCCTAAAAGATTTACCAAGTAAAAAAAGAATGTATCTTTAAGAATTTACTATTTTTAACTTGTCAAACTATTTTTTCTCTCTTATATATTTGCATCAAGAACTTTTTTATTTTTTTTCACCCTCCCACCTCTGGCGAGAACGTTGATGCCAAGCGGAGTTAGCGCCCGTATATTTGCGTGTTGAGGACCTCTTTTTTCCATGTTGTCAAAATTTGCCAAGTACTATACCAAACTGTTGGAGACATATTTTTTGCGTTTTGCTAAAGAATCAAAGATAGTAATCTAATTTGGCAAACTCTTGGAGATGCTCTAAACCTTCTCGATTAAGAGGATTAAATGTGGATTAATTAAAAAATTAATTACACAGATGGACGGAAAATTGCGAGCTGAATCTCTTTTGCTTAATTAATCAGTCATTAGAGATTGTTTACTCTAGCAGGACATTATCTAATCATGACATAATTAAGCTCATTAGAGCAACTCTAACAATTTGGCATCTAAACTTTGCATCAATATAAATTTGGCAAAATGAAAAAAATTAGTGTCCAACAGTTTGGCAAAACAGGTTGGCAAAATAGCAACTTGGCAAAATAGGAGTCTCCACGCGCATATTTGCCAACGCTTCGCGACTTGGCAAAACAATTTGACAATATTTTCGCGCGAGGACCGCCAGGAGATCACGAAAAAATAGCAATGTGGGTTCAAGTTTCCTTTGCCAAGTGAATTATGGCAAACTATTGCAAATGAACTTTTTTTTTACTTTGTCATAACATTTGGGGAGATGCCAAAATTTAAGATTTGCCGACTAAATTATCCCAAACTGTTGGAGTTGCTCTTAGATTCGTCTCGAGTTTTTTTAGGTGGGGGTTATGGAATGGGTTTTGTTATTAACCCACGTTTAGTGTCACAAGTTTCGATGTGATGGGCTTTGGTAAAAACTTTTGGGAACGTCATGAGCAAAACGTCACAGATGCAACTATTTTTAGTAGTGATACCTGCATTTCAAGAAATCCTCCAAAAATATATGCATATGCGAAAATGGCCCGATTATGAGGTATAATCAATAGTTTAGGTGTCAAGTTCATGCTATTATTGATGTAAAAAAATGGGTAAAAGTGAACCATTAACGAACGTCAACACCATCCTGCCACAATCAAGTCCTTTGCATGCATGGTTGTCTCCCTCTTGTATTCTTTTGCATGTGCTGGTAGGTGGAGGCCACAAAAATTCTTCCCCTAATCTCACATTGGGTCATTAGGTGTTAAGCATGCTCATAAATCTTCCAAGTGATGCTTAGATGCATAATCTTCCTCTAATTTCGAAAATTAAAAATAAAACTCAAAGCTAGCAATGGGCTTTGCGGGAGGCAACCTTGAGCGTCGGTAGTCTAGCTGTGTCACAAGGCGGGCTTTGTTCCTTGGTCTTGACAGATGCAAAGACTTCCTTGATCTCCTTTGCTTCCTTCTTCTTTGGATCCTCCTTGGTGACACAGCAGTGAGGTGGAACATATTTAACGTTAACCATGTTGCATACCTCGAGGCATGGACGAAACTTGAATGCACTCATGGTGCCATTAATATGGAACTTGATCTTACTCATGCCAACGTCGATGTTCACCCTTGCAGTCTTAAGGAACGGCCTCCCAAGATTCAGTGGCGACTTTGCTCCTTCTCCCATCTCGAGAATCACAAAGTCGACTGGGACCAAGTGTTCTCCAATCTTCACCCTAATGTTTTCGGTGGTGCCCGTAGGATAGCGAATGGAGTTGTCTGCTAGCTCTAGGCACATGGCGGCGGACTCTAGCTCTGATAGGCTTAGCTTCTTGTACACGGCCTTCGGCATGACGCTCACACTTGCACCAAGATCACACAGTGCTCTTTCGAACATAAGTGATCTAATGGAACACAAAATGGTTGGACATCCAGGGTCTCTCTTCTTCTCAGGAGCTTGGTCGGAGATGGCCGCGCTGCATTCTTCAGTTAACTAGATGGTACTTGGTGGAATTTCTCTCTTGTTTGCAAGGATGTACTTAAAGTAGCGAGAGTACGTCGGGACTTGTAGAGCATCCAGAAGTGGCATATTGATACTCAACCTACACACCACTTCAACAAACTTCTCAAAGTGTTCATCATTTTTACCTTTATTGAACCGTGGACTTAGAGGAAGAATCTTGGTGTCATCATCTTCGATCATCTCAAACTCTGGCTCTTCAGTAGCTATCTCCGTTGCAGGAGCAACTGCCTTCTCTTTTGTTGTCATCTCAGCTTCAACACTTGGCTTAGGCTTCCTAGCTCCAGCTGCCCGCTCAGGATCTTCAGTCTCTTTCCTCGAGCGAGTTTAGATGGCTTTAGCCGTCTCCGGACCTTGAGGTTGTTCTGGAAACTTCCCATCATTATTTGATAGGTGTCCGGCTAGTTGATTCACTTGTGTCTCTAGCATCTTCATCATGTTGTGCACTTGATGGTTGGAGCTTCCGACCTCTGTCACCTTCCTATCAATGTTGTCGAGTATCTTGTCCATAGTCTTGAACTTGGTTATGGTGTCCTTGTTGATCTTACCTTGCTCATCCATGAACTCCTTCAATTGTATGCGAAGTGGCACCGAGTTTTGAATGGATGAGCTTGCATTGAATTGAGGTCTACCTTGCCTGTAGTGGAAGTTGTATGACAGAGGCCACCCCCCCCCCTTCCTCGTGTAGTCGAGCATCTTAGCCTTCTCTAGACAGTTATTCTAGACATGGCTGAACTCTCCACAATCTTCACATGTGAACCTTGCTTCGACTGCCTTCAAGTCTACAACATGGGCTTCTTTCTTGTCTACCTCCATCTTCTCCAGCCTTCTCATGAGTGAGTAGATCATCCCTTCTAGCACTTCTTCACGCCCCACTTGAAGAACTCCCTTTGTAATGTTTGCGGGTTGAGGTGGCATTAGGCGTCCAGACGAAGCCCATGCGTCGTTATCCTCCACCTTCTTGAATAACTTGAAAGCTTGAGTTGGGGTGAGCTCGATGATAGATCCTCTGGCCGATCCGTCCATGATTGCCTTTGATGATGCGTTGAGGCCTTGATAGAACTTTTGAACTATATCCTCCCTTGGATACTTGTGGTGTGGCACAACTCGAACGTAGTCATTGAAGCGCTCATAGGCTTCAGCGATGGTCTCTACTGGGGCTTGCGCGAATGTAGTAATCACGTTGCACAAAATCTGAGTCTTTCCCAGCGAATAGTATTCTACAATAAAGGCATTCATCAAGGACTCCCAATTCTGCATGATATGCGGTGCGAGAGAGTGAAACCACTGTAGAGCTCTCCCAAGTAGAGAGTAAGGAAAGAGTCTTGCTCTCATCTGGTCTTGAGTCACTCTTGGTATGTTCACGGTGCGGCAGACTTGGATGAATGCTTGAAGGTGAAGCTTAGCATCTTCTTTTCCAGTGAAGGGCGAGTTTTGCACCAACCGGATGGTTGAAGTCTTGATCTCAAACGGTCCTCTAATCTTGTCAAGGTTTTGAATGGGTAGATCTTTAATATTCGGGATGCATAGTTCTCCGATCATATGCTCCAGGTACAACAACTCCATCTTAGGTTGCGGTGATGCCTCCTTCGAACTTGGTGGTGGAGTTGGTTGAGGTGTGGCAGACGGCATCCCTCGATCTCATCCTTTGGATCTACTAAGCCCAGCTTCATGGCTTCTACTTCCCATCTCCTTTGCCAATAAAATTATTCTGGATCATCCACAAAAATTTTCGGTTTATTGGAGAGGTAGTCGTCCATCTCCTATTAGGGTTAGTGAAAACAAAATATATATACAAGATCTAAATAAAAGATAAAAACTAAGATTAGATCAGCTTTTGAAGAAATCAAAAATAAGAAATCTAAAAAGAAACTAAGAGCAAAGAAATATTTACGAATGCATAGTTAGATTGAATCTTAATCGATAGTTCCCCGGCAATGGTGCCAGAAAAGCTTGTTGACGGCCCTTAGACGCGTCAATTATGAACCGCAAGCGCACGGATCAGTTGTAGCTCTTCCCTTGAGTAATTCCCCCAAGATTTATTGATTCGTGGAACTATGTCATAAGAAACAACCAAACTAGCATAGAAATCCTTTATCTTTTGATAAGGTGAAAACAGATCTAATCTACTAAAAACCAAAACATCAGAGGTAGGAAGAGAGAGTTAGAGATAACCGATCCAGATCACCTTGATCATGCTTTTGTTGTAGCTTCGAGCCAGATAGAGTGAAGTAGGTAGATGTGAATCTCAATAGAAAGCATCTTTAAATCGTGACCTCCGGTCAAACCCTCAAGAGCCCCCGCAACAGCGCCAGAAAAGCTTGTTGACGGCCCTTAGACGCGTCAATTATGAACCGCAAGCGCACGAATCAGTTGTAGCTCTTCCCTTGAGTAATTCCCCTAAGGTTTATCAATTTGTGGAACTATGTCATAAGAAACAACCAAACTAGCATAGAAATCTTTTGTCTTTTGATGAGGTGAAAACATATCTAATCTACTAAAAAACCAAACATCAAAGGTAGCAAGAGAGAGAGATAATCGATCTAGATCACTTAGATCATGCTTTTGTTGGAGTACTAAATATAGATAGAATCAAAAACTAACTGCACATTTTTGTTGTGCTTTGCCAGACGAATATTTTGAGCCTCATTAATCAATTTTTGGATAATTTTTCATAAATACAAACAAAATACTCGACACAATAATTACGATGTAACATCAAACTTCCAAATTCAACCTACTAAATTCAACATCTAAACAAGTCCTACGACTTCCGAGTTCCAGTCCAACCGAGAGCGAGCATGATCACACGAGCTAGCATCCAAGATCATTACAATATAAACATACAAATCTCTTTACTGTTTCTGTTCCTTTAGATCCTTTCTTTCTTCATTCAGTAGTACAACAATTCGTGGGAAGAGGAAACCCAATCTGCAGTGACAAACCTACCAATATCTCCGTCTCATCGGTTCCAGAAAACGGATACGGCGAATGTGCAAAACCAACCAACTAATTATAGAACAGAAGAAGAAAAACAGGCGAAACCATACGCATCTTGCGGCACGACATGGAGCACATAAACGAAGAGCACGTGACGATCAGAACAACTTTACAAGCAGGCGGCTGGTTGTCATAGCGGGCTGAAGGGCTCCGGCAGCGGCTCGAACCGGTGGTCGAACAGCGGGCTCTGGTCGGGCTTGTCGTCGTAGCCGTGCAGCCAGCTGGTGTTCCGGGCGTCCTCCCGCAGCAGCATAGCCTCGTAGCGCGAGCTGCCGTAGATGTCCAGCTCGCTCAGGGTCTCCTTGGTCCCGACGCTCGCCCTGTCCTGCGAATCCGTCGAGCTGCCGCCGTTGCGCGAGGGAGCGCCGTTGGAGTCCCCGGAGAGGTGCCCGTTCACGCTGCTCCCGTTGTCGGCGTAGTGCCGGTGGCTGTTTGAGATGCCATGCCCTGGGTCTGACGCCCGAACTGGCCGGGCCTTGGCAGCAGCCGACCGGATGCTCTGGGGGAAGAGGGACGCGCCACGAATGCCGCCCAAGTTCTGTCGAATGTCCTGTCACAAGTAGAGATAGATTAGCTTTTTCCAACACACTGGCATCATTCAGCCCAATCTATCATCTACGCGAAGTTCCAACTTCCACCAAAATTGATCATCTCTACGAAGACACACTTAGCACACTTAGACGCACATCACTTGAGAGGAAGTCACTAGCAATTATCCATCTAATATTTACTTCCTTGAATATTTTAGTATAATATCACCAGAGCATGTTTTGTACTTATAAATACTGGAAAGTATACTTTCTCAATCAATGTTTCTATCTGTATTCTTGTTTTGGTTCTATACAACTAGAGATGACCTTGCGACTCACAGTAACACAGGCCAATATGTATTCCTGAACATTTCAGTTGGGAGTGCTTATTTATCCAACTTGAAAACTGAATTGCATAGACTTGCAATGTTTCCTAAAGCCACAAGCATGGAATTTTTGACTAAATGCAAAAGATTGAATCTTGATAGGTCCAGAGCAGATTCTCAATTTCAGAAAGTGACAAACTAAGGAATTCGGACAATAAAAATGCAACTTTAAAAGTACAGTACAGGACGTTAGCTGATATGAACACAGGGAACATACCATGTGCTTGATAGCCATGTCAAGTGACCTCTTTGATATCGATCTCCCAAATCCATTATCGGTGCCCGTGACAGGCCGCGAGGGTCTATTAGGTTGACTGTCAATAACTGACCTTTCAGCCTGTCGATTTTGGTGTCCGTTTGTGAGAGTATGCGTCTTTGATGATGCATCAGAAAATTTGCTTCGACTCACAGCAGGCACAGCGACCTTCTTCACAGGAGCTGATGTAGCTGAAGGTTCAGCATTCGGAGTTGATCTTATGCCTAAAGCCATTCCTGGCCTTGATCTGCCAGCAGATAGTGGTCTTTCCGGTAATTTTGTCCTTAGATTTGGTGGAGTTTCACTTGGGAAATCAGGGATATCAAGTGGCCGCACTGGGGCTCGGGGTCGTGGATTCGGAGAACTAGGACGAGATGACGGGGCTGATGAAGGTGCTGAGTTCCGACCATTACTGGCTGCAGACCGGGAGCCAGATGTAAAGCTACTGATGCTAGAACTCCGCCCAACAGAAGGAGAGCGGCCCATAGCTGGAGCTGATGAACGAATTGTTGGCTGGCGTGTAGGCGTAGATGATCTTGAGCTGGAACGGCTCATTGAAGGAACAGAACTTGAGGACAATGAGGTAGCACGGCTTATACCAGGAATATTACCTGAGGAAGATCCTGGTCGGCTTGTTGTACCAGCTGATGCACTTGGGCGGCTTATTGCATGAGTTGGACCAGAAGATGAATTGGGGATTATACGGGACCGAGAATTTGGAGTTGATGGCCTTGAATTATGTGCAGATGTGGGCTTGGCAGCAGCTGACTCAGATGAAGTGTTTGGGGCTGTTGGACGCGTTCTTGTAGGAGTAGATGGGCGAGTTTTGGCTGGTGTAGATGGACGAGTTTTAACAGGAGTAGAGGATCTAGCAGGCACTGGACGTGAAGCTGGAACTGATTGTTTTGGTGCAACAGCAGTGCTGCTTCGCCTACTAGGGGTTGTAGGTCTTGAAGTAACTGATGAAATGCTTGTATTGAGAACTGATGTCCTGTTGTTCCCATTCATGAGAGTAGACTGGATAGAAGGCCGGTTGACAGAGTTACTTCTTGCTGGTCTAGTGGGAACCGTTGAATGCCCATTCTCTGTTTGGGATACTGAAAGCTGCAAATGAAGCAGTAATTGTAATCAGTAGAGTTTAGATTACAAAATTTTGCAGCTATTGCATGTATAGTTGATCTAGATAAAGAGGTGATATTTGATTTTACTTTAGTTTGTATAAAATCGAATACTAAGGTGAAGCCCTATTAACAGACTTTTCTTTAGATAATGAGCCCTATTAACTAACCAAGAGCAAGAGAGACCATTTTTTGCAACTAAGACAACAAAAAATTGCAGATCACAGTGCTTCTGAATATGAGTTGCATATATCAAAAAGTTCTAGTTTGAAAAGGTTAAATTAGTAGTTCAAAATGCTTCAAACTTGTCACCTCTACCACAAATACACAAAGCATGATTCCTAGAAAAGTGTTGCCCAGAATAGGAACATCTGATCAGTTCGCAGGAGAAAAATCTTTGACAGATTTAACTTTTAAGCACAAAAATGGAACATACCCTAGATGCTCTAGTAGTTGAGGACGATCTAGTGGTAGTGCGCTTCGGTAATATATTTGAGGATGGTAGTTTCTCAGCAACCTCCGGTGCAGGAAGACGTGGGGTTCCAGGCGGAGTTAGAAGCCTAAGGAGTACAGCACAAAATACACCAAGTTAGAGTAGAAAAAAATAATTATATGTATAAATAGATAAAACAAACAAACAATTACTAGCTCTTTGCATCGAAGAGAAAGCAACCAAACAAAACAGATGACGTTCTGCGCCATCAGTAGATCAAAATATCATGAAATGGTGAGAGGAAAAACACTGAAATGGTATATTTGACCAGCAACAACTAGTCCTTTTGCAGCATGATCATGCTAATGCCTCGGATCGTACCTTGCCAACAATAAGATCCTCCTAAATATATTTCACTATTTTCCACTGTGCTTATTACATGCAAGTCATAACTGCGTATATATGTGTGAATGCCAATTGCCAATCTTCAGTTTGGCCTTCCAAACGAAGAGCCCACATAGGACAACCAACCCACTTGAATATCCGGTGTTTCAACTTTGCTTTGCACAGCGACACATTTCTTCCCAACAACCACCACCGCCACTAAAGTCATATTTAGCTAGAAAGATCACATCAATCGCAAAAATCAGTCAATCAACACCTAAAAACTGACATGATGGTGAAACGGTGCTCTCCAGGATCAGTCCAGAGCAGATTCTCAATTTCAGAAAGTGACAAACTAAGGAATTCGGACAATAAAAATGCAACTTTAAAAGTACAGTACAGGACGTTAGCTGATATGAACACAGGGAACATACCATGTGCTTGATAGCCATGTCAAGTGACCTCTTTGATATCGATCTCCCAAATCCATTATCGGTGCCCGTGACAGGCCGCGAGGGTCTATTAGGTTGACTGTCAATAACAGACCTTTCAGCCTGTCGATTTTGGTGTCCGTTTGTGAGAGTATGCGTCTTTGATGATGCATCAGAAAATTTGCTTCGACTCACAGCAGGCACAGCGACCTTCTTCACAGGAGCTGATGTAGCTGAAGGTTCAGCATTCGGAGTTGATCTTATGCCTAAAGCCATTCCTGGCCTTGATCTGCCAGCAGATAGTGGTCTTTCCGGTAATTTTGTCCTTAGATTTGGTGGAGTTTCACTTGGGAAATCAGGGATATCAAGTGGCCGCACTGGGGCTCGGGGTCGTGGATTCGGAGAACTAGGACGAGATGACGGGGCTGATGAAGGTGCTGAGTTCCGACCATTACTGGCTGCAGACCGGGAGCCAGATGTAAAGCTACTGATGCTAGAACTCCGCCCAACAGAAGGAGAGCGG
>OAMR01000639.1:309486-361176 GCA_900205405.1 Echinochloa crus-galli | reverse complement strand
CGTCCTTGTGTTGGGAGGTTTAGACAGGCATGTACAAATTTGATCAAAGTTGAAATTGTTTGACTCATCGATAAGTGAGAATTGCATTCTTTTGCGGACGGAGGTAGTAGTAGGTTAGGTTCCAAGTGGGGACGTGGGGTTGACACGTGGGGTCAGAGTAGCTTCCGGCCCACACATCAGCCTGTTAACCTAGGTCGCTGGGTTATGCTAATCACTGTCAGAGGCTGCAGTAATAATGTAATATTGCGTGGTCAGAGCAAATGAATAATCAGCGGATGATTTGGGGCTCGGTGATGCGTTTCGCTGTTCAGCGTAAAGCGGCAGGCTGGCAGATCAAGCACCCCCCATGGCCCCATGCCGCGGTCAAATGCGGGCAACGTGCGCCACCTCGCGCCGGGCCGGGGGAGCTGGATCCTAGACGGTGCACGTGCAGCCAGATTGCCCCCTCCGCGGCCGTCCGATCGGGAACGGACGGGCGCTCGAGATGGTAGTACTTCGCTTCGCTTGCATCTCAGGGCCGTGCTAGATCTAGATCGAGTACACCCCCATCGGCTATACTCTGCCAGTCGACCACATCATCGGCTGCACCTGCACAACATTTTTTGTGCCTGGCTCGGTTGATGGCTCGTGCCCGATCTGCTTACGTACGGGGTTGTTTGCGGCCTGGAAAAGCGGAGCACGTACTGTTACCGAACGTGAGGTCAGGTCCTCGGATCTTGGCCGCCAGTGACGTACAACAGCTTTGTAGGGTGCGTGTGCCGCGCAGCGCTGTGCAGCAATAATGCATGTGGCGCATGTGGCCGGCTACCCCAGCTGCGTGACGGCCGGACAGTGGTGTGGTACTGTGTGGTGTGTGTGGTTATGTGCTACCTGCCATGCCCTGACACAAGGAATTTCGTCAGACAAGGATTCCAATTTCGCTGACTCGTTGGGTTAGGTTCGTCCTTGTGTTGGGAGATTTGGTCAGGCAAAGGAAAGCCAAGAAACTATTATTTTGGGTGAGGGAAAATGGCAAAGTACAGTTTCCTCGTAATAGTGTGTTTGTTGCGCGTCCTTGTCTATGAAAATGAGCATCCTAAGCTTGAAGGCGCGCTACCCTGCTACACAGCTCACATTGATGGAAACATACTCCTAGACCACTGCACACACACATCGCGATGTATAGCCTGCTTGGCTGCGATGCCGCAGTTCATCCAGTTCTTGCAAAGAACCGAGGAACAAAGATCCCGGCCGGCGCTTCTCATCGTCAAACAGTCGTAGGTGAGCTGGGCGAAAACCACGGGATCGAACTCCACCCCACCCAACCAGCCGTCCAGCCGGGTTCCGGAAGCACTCCACGGCGGCCGCGTGTTAAGGCCCGACGCTCCCGTAGGTTGGTGTCTAGCTAGCTTTCTGCGTCCTGGCAGAGGCAGGAGGGCACCGGCAAGCGACGGCCGCTCGCTCCCGGCCCGGCCCGCGCGGCGGTTGGGCGATGGCGACCGGTGTGTGGGCGCCTGGGCGGTGGTTGCTGCGTCGCCAGGGACCGACGCGCCGGGCACTGTGCCGGGATCCGGGCCGCGCAGTGCTCCCTCCGTCTCGTTTTCCATCTCGCCAGGGGCAGCCACTGTGCAGGATATGTGCAATTGTGCATGCATTGCGCTCTGGTTCTCTGAATCCTCACAAACGCCGGCCGGCCCGGCCGGGCTCTGGTGGCCACTGAGCACGGCTCGTCTTGGTCTCATCTCGTTAGGTGGTGCGGGTGGTCCTTAGGAAAGGGTAAAAGAGAAGGGCCCGTAGGTGGCTGCTGGTCCAGATGTGCAGTAATGTAAATGCTCAGCTAGTCAGCACCCACACCTGGGCCTGGAAACTCATGGCTTGGTTCACCAGTTAATTATTCTCGTTTTACGGCATTGCACGTAGGTTATTCGGACCAATACTAGGAGGAAACGCATTCGGACCAATATTCTGTGCGAGACAAATCAGTGTAATAATAGCAGTCAGTTCTGTCAAATTCAGGACATCCCTGCAATTTCATCACATCTTGTCAAATTCAGGGGAGGGCGCTACAGCGAGTTAAATAATTCCCGCAAGTTGCACAATAATCAACAAAATAATCATGCAGAGAGCACGAATCATGGGTTATAAAAGATAAAAGAAATTAAAACAAAAATCTAGAGGCCTGGTGATGTAGATGATAGGAATCCTTATCAGTAGTCAGTGGCGAACTGGCGACAGCCGCTGGCCCCCTCATCATGTCAAACTTCCGGGGAGGGTACATGTAACATGGCAGCCTGCACATGCCATACGTTCCTTCCAGGATCCACATCCTATCAGCATCTGCGATGGTGCATGGTCCTGCGCTTAAGAACTGTCTGTGCTCAAGGCCCGTGCAATCAGACCTCAGACGCATTGCTTGTCCTCCACCTTCGAATACCATACGACACCAGGGACGACAGAGCCAGGCTGTGGAGGGGCCTCCGTTCTTCATGCTGTCAGTGGAGCCTGGAGTTTCAGCTACAGCAAGTGGATAAGGGCATAAGGCCCAGGGCTTTGATGGTGCTGCTCATCACTCGTCAGGCTCAGCTCAATGCGCTGAGTTTCTTTTTAAAACAGAAAAAGAAGAGGGGATAATCATAGCATATCTAAACGAAGATCCCGTTGATATGATCCATCCTTCTTAATCCAAGGCACAAATCACATGAGTACTGTATTTCTGTAGTGTTTGCCTGTATCTGTTTCAGTAAGTTTTTGGATGATCAGCTTCAACTTTCCAGGTGGCCGACTGGATTAACAAACGATGCATCCTGGATTGCACTTGCATACTCCCTCCGTTCTGAAAAAACTGACGTTTAGAACAAGGTTTGGGTCAAACATTGGGAATATAAATCATCAATAACTTTTAAATTGTTGAGTTTACAAATGTGAAAATTATATGAATAGATTCGTCTCGAAAAATACTTTCATAAAAGTACACATGCACCACTCTTTGATAAATATTTTTATAATAACAAGAGGTCAAAGTCGTGTTTTGAAGACCGTGCCGCTGTTCTAAACGTCAGTTTTTTTCGGAACGGAGGGAATATATTATAAGAAATAAGCTATGAAGTACTAAACTAAAACATCAATAGTTGGGAGTAAAGTTAGTACTTTACCTAGATTTTAATTGTCAAAGGTAGGGGGATTTAGGCTCTATTTTCTCCGGAAAGGCTAAGCAAAAGCGACACCTTAGCTGTAGGTGGCTGGAGGAGTTGCTGAAGAATGATGGCGCCTCCACGAACCATTTACCCTGAAATGAGACATTAAACAATTATGCCTGTGTGCAATTTTGCTTTTCCAACTTTCAGGAACTTCAATCTCCATTCTCCAGCCATACTGCCTCCTCTAGCTGCCTGCCTCCTCTAGCTGCAATAGACCATACAGACAGCTCGTTTGCGAAGAGTTTGCTAACTACCTAGTAGATCGCTATAGAAGGTTGACAGATTAGGCACCCATGAGATCCAAGTCAAACAAAATAAATATGCACTACTGCACAAGTTCATCTTTTTGCTAATAAAGAGACATTCAATGTAACTCAAACAACCGAAAATTGTAGATTGGCAATAACCTTCGTCTAGTACACATTGAAAGACCAAAAAAAGGGTGAACTTCACCACAATAATGCAAAGCCCAATAATCCTTAGACCCATAGTACATATAAGTACCCATATAATGAAGCATGAAACAACTAAGCACACCGGTGTCCCTTTTTTTAGACAGCACAGTATGGACTTATTGACAAAAAGTATCAGGAGTATACAAAGATTACAATAGAACAAACAGATAACCCGGATGTTCAATCATATCATGATTACCATCAACTTTGTTCAATTCACAAAACCTAACAACAATCAACCAGCATTTACTTGCAGGGTCATTGAACCTTTACACATTCTGCTTCTCTTTATGTTGCTCCACAATGCCTGCGTGAGTGAGCAAAGCCCACAAGTGAGTGATAAACTCCCCACCATGTGTAAGGCGCTCTATGTGACCTCTTATATTATCTGATGGTGCGACAGAAAGGATCATCTCAGACCAGAAGTCCGCAAGCATCTTCCACCGTGCTGAATAATCAGTTATGCTTTCCAACTGCTTACCAAGCTTTGCGCCTTTCACAAAAATGGTTTCCTCTAGTTCTCCCAGATTTTTCATTACTTGATACTTGTCTTGCGACGTTCTTACATATCCCAGGAATTCTCTTGTTTCCTTTTCCACCTCATCAAATATGGCTTTTGTATCCCATTGGTGATCTGGTAGCAATTCTGGAACAAACACAACCAAATATGCACAGTATTTTGATAGTTTGGTCGCAACACCATGGTGCATCAGAATATCCACTTGTTCTAGGCTCCCGCTCAACTCCAACTCAGGTGGTGCGATTTCACAGTAGCAGGTAGCTATGTATTTGAGTCTCCGGAGCAAATGGAACAATGCAAATGAAAGGCATACATCTTTCAATCGGGCACCCCCAGCAGACTTCATCAGCCTACCATCACAATTCCAAATCTGCTCAATGGTTACAACATTTTCAGTTGCAATGAACTGTTTTCGGTAGTAAGGAGGTTCAGACCTTATCCTAGCACCAGTCCAGCACACAAGGTAATTGTAGCCCGCCAAGCTAATAGGATCATATCTAGACTCATTTGAATCAGCATCGTGCTTCATGTAGTCAGCAAGTAGTTTGCTTGAATACCACGACTCACTTGCCAATACACAAGCATGTATTCGCATATAATTCTTGTAGATTGTTACGGTAAATAGAAGAACGACACTGGTAGCTACAAAAGCATCTGACATGTGCAGAAGGATGACAGAAACATGTGTAGTAGAGAATTAACTGAATATAGTGTTTCATCCATTGTTTATTGTCATCAAGTTCAAAAGCGGTGATCGAGTTGGTGCATCCAAGGACTGCAAAGAAAGAGACGGCCCATACCGGATACAGGTCAATCTTGATAGATGATGATTGCATGAAGCCAATAGTGTAAGTAAAGATCAGAAATATTAGTGTGTGCACGGCCCAAACAAGGGTTCTGATGCACTTGCTGCTTGATCGGCGACGGCAGGATCCAAGAGCAGTGATGAACCATAAGAGGGCTATTCCCACAACCATCAAGACCTCAATGCCGACCACACGACCCCTGGGGTCATGAAGCAAGCTATGTATGATGTCGGTGCCATTTCCTTGAGCTTTCTGACAGCCCTGATTCTCCATTCCTGATGTAGCTTTTGCTCCCACCAGAGTTGCTCCTATACAGCAGAGTCAGATCCAGACTGCTCAAATAAAGGTGAAACTGGTTTCTTTCAAGCACTTGGAGGGGAAGGGGCACCTTTGAAGTAAACTTGTAGATATATTTCAACATGGAATGAACCGACTGATTTTATAGACAAAACTCAATGATTACTTCAGTATAGAAAGAAGAATACTTGTTTCATGACCAGATGATTCACATATCTAATCGATTAATGTCTATGGTCAGCCGAGAGCTCTTTTTTCCCTGATATAATATCTGTGTTAAGTAACTATTTGATCTGAGGTCAGGGTTGACGGAGCAGCTCTTCTTGCCCACTGAGAATGATTCTGGTTCAGCGTTCCGCAAATACCTAAGCTATAATGCCATGCACCAAATTCAAACTTCAACACGGACATGGACTACCCAGGATTGCCATTGCAACATTCCTAAAATTATAGGCAGGCAACATTCCTAAAACTATAGAATGCAGTTCTAAATCATATAATCCTTAGTAAAATGAAGCAAAGAGATTACGTAGAAAACGAAATCTTATCCGATGGAGTAAATTAATAGCAGCAAGCATCAGCAAAACGTCGAAAGCAACCCATAAGACATTGTCAGCACTGGACCACGCACTTGTATCTCTGACTCGGGGGCAGACAAGATATTGTCTCGAAACTATGTGGTTCCAACGAGGATTATGGGTGAACGGCATCTCAGGCATGGGATTCGGATGTCAGTACGTACCATGAGCAACCAATTTCTCATGCCGGAATTTCTCCAAACACCTTGCGCGCATGGGATATCCGTGCGACCACAACGAAGCTCCGACAATGAAAATCCTACAACTCCATCTCCCGTCGGCCACAGCCAGCGCACTGCATATCATAAATAAGAAATCCAAGCGGCATCACGGCGAATGAAGCGGTCATGTTCAGTGCGCCAAGTAGGTTGAAACGGGTCGCCGCTCGGGCGCGCGTACCACCAGCCTACCACCGTGATGATCACGCAGTCAGCGTGACGTCCTTAGACTGATCAGCCCTCACCGCAGATAAACTGGACGATTATACTGCCGGCGCCACGGCGAGCAACTTTGGCACCACCTCGGCCGACCGGGGAGGTGGGAGCGGCCGAGCGCGGTGAGTCGGAGACGAGCGGAACCGAGTAGAGATGGGCCACATAAGGTTCAGGCCGGTTTGGCCCAGCAGTCGTAAAACGAGAGATCTCGTGTTCCGCGGAGTGTGTGGGATCCACTCGTTGTTGGGCTCAGCTTTTTATTTGGAAGCAGGGCCTTCCAGAATGCAGGCAAATTAAAGCTCCCAAGTCCACTCAAGAGAAAGAGATGATGAGCTTTTGAAAAACATTTAGTGCTGCTATCCTAGCCCCAACAGCGAGTGGATCCACTTTCCGAATCAAACAGAGGCCGTGTCCCGTTGCCTCTAGGATGGACGGCCCATGGTGCATGTGTCATGTGTGTGTTCATATGCATTTTGTGAGAAAAAATTGTTTGATCGAGGAAAAGCCGCGAAATGCAACCGATCGTTATTCATAAAGCAGATGTTTATCAAGCTCCCACCGCGAAAAAACTTATTGAAGGCCAAATATGGCGCGGAAGGCAACGACCGCTTCTGACCTCACGTCCTCCTCTTCCCTCAGTCTCGCACTCCCACCGTCCCACGCGCCACGCTTGCATAGATCCGAACTTCGCGTAGGCCTTCAATTCCCTTCTCCGGCTTGTCTTTCCTTCCCTTTGTCGATCCAAGGAGGGACGAGGAAGCACACAAAAACCTTCGGAAACAAACTCGATCTAGCTCGAGGAACCGCGCGTGCGCCGATCGGTTGAATTGAATCGAAGCATCCAAGATGAACGATGCCGATGTCGGGAAGCAGGTGCAGCAGATGGTCCGGTTCATCCTGCAGGAGGCCGACGAGAAAGCCAGCGAGATCACGGTTGCCGCGGAGGAGGTCCGTGCTTCTGAATGTCTTCACCGCAACCGCATGCATCCCGAGATAGATCCATCTCGGATCACCTGGCTGCTCATTTTTTTACCGATTCGTTTCTGTGTTCTTTTTATGAATGATGATCGTTTCTTTGATCTCTGAATGTAGGAGTTCAACATCGAGAAGCTGCAGCTGGTGGAGTCGGAGAAACGGAGGGTGAGGCAGGAGTACGAGCGCAAGGAGAAGCAGGTCGACATCCGCAGGAAGATGTGAGCAGATCGAGACCGATCGATTCATTCATCCATTTCAATTTCTCATCTCATTAATGCAACGAGAGTGAACCCCTCACTGATGGCGGCAATGGTGATCCTGCTCCGGACGCGCGCGCATGCAGCGAGTACTCCACGGAGCTGAACGCGGCGCGCATCAAGCTGCTGCAGGCGCAGGACGACGTGGTGACCGGCATGAGGGAGAGCGCCGGCGACGCGCTGATCCGCATCACCAAGGACGCCAACACCTACAAGAGGATCCTCAAGGGCCTCATCGTGCAGGTCGATCAGCTGCTTTGCTAATCATATAATCTACCTATTAATTGCTGCTGCATGCTCCGTTAATTTGATTGTGACGGGTAGGAACGGATTATGCATATATATGTTAAACCAGAGCCTGCTTCGGCTGAGGGAGCCGGCGCTGGTGCTGCGGTGCCGGGAGGCGGACCGGAGCCTGGTGGAGGCCGTGCTGGAGGTGGCCAAGAAGGAGTACGCCGAGAAGGCCAAGGTGAACCTCCCCAAGGTCATCATCGACGGCAAGGTCTACCTCCCGCCGCAGAGGACCAGCCGCGACGCGCACGGGCCGTCCTGGTACGTGCTCTCCTTACTCTACATATTGCCGCCATTAATTACTAAACCTCCATCGCAGAGCAGAATATATACTGATGAGGACGGTGAATAATGTTCCTGTTGACGAACAAACTGAACAGCTCCGGCGGCGTGGTGCTGGCGTCGCAGGACGGCAAGATCGTCTGCGAGAACACGCTGGACGCGAGGCTCGGTGTCTCCTTCAGGCAAAAGCTTCCTGAGGTGCGTCGGCTTTCCATTGTAGGTTTCCCTCTTGTATTGGAGACAGCCAGACAGAGAGACTCATAATGTCCGTGCCTGCTTTATTCTTGCAGATCAGGAAGAAACTCTTCAGCAAGCAAGTGTCCAAATAAGTTGCTTCTTTCTTGATCGATTATTTTTTTCTGGAATAAATCAGGATCGGCTCCTGATAACTCTGAACTTGATTGAGGACCGTCAAAATGCTGAACCACCGGTCCTAGAATATCTGTTTTACTTGAGAATTGAGATATTAGCACTAAACCTTGTTCTTGGGGTATTGGGATGTATACGTAGCAGAAAATGTGTAATATTTCATTGAGAAGTTATCACCACCTTTTTATTGTCACAGTTGTGCTACCAGTGTCTGTATCACTTAGCAAATCCGATATACTGAAGAACCTCTGTTTTTTTCCTGAGTTAACCGCGGGCCGAATCCGGCCACGTTGTTTCCTGCGTTCCGGGCCGCACTCCGCTACGCAAAATCTGGGCCTGGACCCAGGTAAATCGAAAAGCCCCGCCGCCGCCGCGTTCCTCCCCCGAGATCCGTCCTGTTGCGTCCCCAGTAGTCTTCCTTCCACTTCCTTGAGGACGATCTTATCCACCAACCTTCCCGACGACTGGCCGGGAGCTCCCCCCTCTCCCTCTCCCCTTCCCCTCCCCTCCCCCTCCCCTCCCCTCCCCTCTCCCGGGAGCACTCGCCAAAGATGCCGCCCGCCTTCGCCGCCGCGCCTTCCTCCTCCATGTGAGTGTCCGCGCGCCGAACCTCTTCGGGCCCTCAAAGCCGTTGCTGGAGCTGAGTTTTTTTTTTCCTTTTTGGTGCGATTTTGCAGATGCAGCGTTCGCATCCCGACAGCGTGCCGTTTCGAAGCGCAGAGCGCGGTTCCTACGCTCAGGTTTCTGCGTAATCGGGTGGCAGGTACGATGCTCACTCCCCGCGTGACGGCGTATTACCAGAAATGATTGATAGTGGATTGCTAATGGTTCGAATGTTCGATGTGCGGCCTTCAGTTGGTTTATTTGCTGTGCACACGAGAGCAATGCTAAGCTAATAGTTGAGTTAAATATTTGGCGCCGCTGGGGCACTGGGCCAATCTGGCAGTCTGCTTATATGGGGATTAGGAATGACTACTTTAAATCCATGCAGTGTTATGCGTCAAGCCGTCAAGGATGGGCAAACTGATGTGGTGGTTCCCTTTTTTGTTTTTCCCATTACATGTTCATATTTGGAAGTCTGCATTGAGTGTGTCAGTGCCCTTGCCACCAGCATTAGCTCTTAGGTAAAGTTGTGATGTCTGTGAATTCTTATGTCACTTTCAACTTGTGCTCAAATCGACATCAACTTTCTAAGTGCTGAAAGTATGCGTAGATTCTTAAGCTTGATGGTAAATTAAGCATTTAAACTTGCAAACTGCTAGTTGCTCTTAGGCTGATATATGTTCACTTTGTGGTCCCACTTCTTTGTGGGCTGTTAATGAAGCATAGTTGTTTGTTTGCTAAATAAATAGCTAAACACTAACCATGCCATCATTGTAGCTAAAACACGGCCTGCTGCAGCGTGGTCCTTGAAGGCTGGCTTGTGGGATTCTCTCAGATCCGGGTAAAGTACATTGTCTACACTTGCAAACACTTCATTTATACAGGTCCATTAGGTTTAATGTTATGTTAGACAACATAAGACAAACAAAAGCTGAGCATGTAGGGATTCACTCCTTACTATTGACATTCTGAGAGCCGTATAGATATCTAGTGCAATGTCATCATGTCAGATGAAAGTTTATTTTTTCGGTCCTATAGAGACAGCGATTTGATGAATTATACCTTTTCTCCCTGATAGCATGAAACTATCTAGTTATCTCCTTTTTTCTGTAATAAACAAGAAAATGTCCCAGTCTTGTGCTAAGTGTACACCCTGACGCCCTTAACTCACCTATTTTTTCCGAGAATATTTTATAATCTCCTGTGTAATATTCAATAGTTTTGCATATGCGTCTTAAAATTCAATATTGTGGATAAGGATTGCAATGTATTTTTTGCAGCTTTTTGAAAAATAATAACAGTACAGAGACAGTAGAGCCACCACCAGCACCACTTGAAATCGAAGAACCTTTGCCTGAGGAATTAGTACTCCTGGAAAGGACACTACCTGACGGTAGCACAGAACAGATTTTATTTTCTTCAGCTGGAGATGTTGATGTATATGATCTCCAAGCCTTATGTGATAAGGTGGTCTTTCACCAAACCTTATATTTCTCAGTGTTAGGCTGTAGTAAACGAAATTAACGCTCCTCCCCTTGACATATGTTTATGTTCTTGAATATTGACTCCCTTAACAATGTGTTTGTTTTAAATATTGATATCACAGGTAGGATGGCCGCGCAGACCTCTATCAAAAATAGCAGCATCCTTAAGAAACAGCTACTTGGTTGCTACACTACATTCAATAATTAGATCTTCAGGAACAGGTACTTGCCTCATTGTTTGATTATCACAGGCTCTTCTGTGATCCTATGCATTAGTTGAAGCAGGTATCCTAATCTGAAGGTTATTTGCAGAAATTCATTTTTCTAGACGATGAACATCTTAGTGTACTTGTAGAAGTTATTTGACAGAGGGAGAAGAGAAGAAACAGCTCATTGGGATGGCACGAGCAACCTCAGACCACGCCTTCAATGCTACAATTTGGGATGTTCTTGTTGATCCTTCATATCAGGTGAGTTGATGAGCTTTGCTGTTTTGCATTTTGAGAATGCTAGCACACCTTTTTTGCAAGCAAGAAATAAGGATTATCTTAAAAATTGTTGTAACTTCGACTATTCCAGGGTCAAGGTCTTGGTAAAGCACTCATGGAGAAAGTAATTCGTACTTTGCTCCAGAGAGATATCAACAACATTACATTGTTTGCAGATAATAAAGGTGCAGATTTCAAAATCTTCTACTGCATCTTTTGTAAAGCAAAACAAATTTATAGGCCATGTTCTCTGCTATATGCCTTTGGCAAGAATAGTTTATCCTCTACAAATTTAAAGCACTCTAAGAATAGTTGGCAAGAATTATATCTATCCTATTTCCTATATGCCTTTGGCTTGTTCTCTGCTTTTAATCATCTGTATAGGTGCTGCAAAAACTTTAAATACGTTTATCCTCTGAGTAATACAAGAGCCATGAAAAGGACGCTGTAGGCACCACATTTTTTTATGCACATGAAATCATGAAATTAGCAAGTGCAACACAACAACAGTATTTCTAAGGACTAACAGTTTGTTCATCCTTCTGCTCTTTTGCTCTTGTTGGCTGCAGTCGTTGATTTCTACAAGAACTTGGGATTTGAAGTGGATCCTCAAGGCATCAAGGGAATGTTCTGGTACCCCAGATTTTAGCGCAAGCAGCCAGATAGATCGCACCTGAAGCGTCTCCCATCCTGGAAAGGGTAATGCCAGGTCAGCGCTTAACACGTCGATGGATCAGCCTTAACATTTCATCCTGGTGAGAAACCACAATTTCTCTCCAATGCTAAAATGATCAGGCAGTCCGCTCATCTCACCTCACGGTCCTCATCACTCATGTAACCATAACTTGAGCAAACCACGCCATTTGCAATACCCGGGTTTCGTTTTCATACATGCACTCCGGGCTCTGTCCATCTGTACGTAGCATTTTCTACACTCGGAATGAAACACTGTATCTGTATCGATCAATCAGTTGTCCATGTACACATCTCGAAATGAAACCTGAAGTAGTCTGTATTGTACACGTATGTGGGAAAGAAATTGCTTTCCAACGACACCTACTTGCTGGACCTGTGTGAGGCTGTGACGTGACTAGATGAGTCGCCGTTTACTTCAGCCACCTGTTTAGAGGAGTGTTTCATCAGGGGCAAACAGGAGCTTCAGATCAGTGCCCATGCTCAGCTACCTGATTTTTGAGTTTTTATTTTTAAATAGTCCTTTTAAATCTAATATTTTAATAATAACTTGTGGCAAACTAAATTTTCAGAAACTAGCCCTTTTGTTCGTGCCAAGACTTCTGGCGCGACTCCCCGTTGAGTCGCGCCACATGAAATGGCGCTACGAAGCTGCCATGTAGGCAACTCGGCCACGGTGGCCGCTGATGTGTCAATTGAGTCGTGCCGGAGCCTCCGGCGCGACTCAGTGTTGAGTCGCGCCACAGTCTCTGGCGCGACTCAGCTACACATCAATTACAGATTCAAACTTGATGCTTCATTATAAATATTAAAAAACCTATTTTTATGAAGTGGGACTAGTCCAAAATATTCACCAAAGATCCTACTTTCCAATTTTAGACTTACGAAATTTCCAAGAAAGAGACTAAAAACGGTTTAACTTGTTGTTTAAAATTTGATATTTGACCCTTAAACATACCAAAACATCAACTTGAGGTCCTTATATATTGAAGCACATAACTTGTACTAATAATACTTTTTGTATAAGTTGGAGGTTCAATGGTTAAAACAGAATCTAAAATATCAAGCTCCTAAACATCATTAGTGATTATTATGTGAAATAATAGGAAAATTTGACCACGTGTTATATTAGAAGGACATCAAGTTGATGTTTTGGTATGTTTAAAGGTTAAATATAAAATTTTAAACAACAAGTTATACCGTTCTTAGCCTTTTTCTTGAAAATTCCTAAGTCCCGAAAACAGTGATGCTTATTCAAATTTGAGTTAAAATTTAAAAATGATTTTTATATCAATTTTGGACTAGATAATTAAAATTGGAAAGTAGGATCTTTGGTGAATATTTTGGACTAGTCCCACTTCATAAAAATAGGTTTTTTTAATATTTATAATGAAGCATCAAGTTTGAACGCGACTCAGTTGACACATCAGCGGCCACCGTGACCGAGTTGCCTACATGGCGGCTTCGTCGCGCCATTGCATGTGGCGCGACTCAACGGGGAGTCGTGCCAAAAGTCCTGGCGCGATCAAAAGGGCTAGTTTTTGAAAATTTAGTTTGTCACGGGTTATTATCAAAATATTAGATTTAAAAGGACTATTTAAAAATAAATCCTCCTGATTTTTAGCTGTGAAGCTGCTGCCATTTTTTTGAGGAAACAGGAGGGGTTGCCCCCTACTGATTAATATATATATTAAAAGTAAACAATTGTACAGACGTCAAACAATCACGAAACGAAGAACGAAACAAAGAAGATAAAGAAAACTAAAAGATCGAGTTTATCCATAAAGACATGTCTTGGCGAAGGGTCTCTTTTGCTCTCAGCATAGCGAGAGCAAATTGTCGTTGGAACCTTATCCTTACTGAATCCAAAGTTGGGAGATTATTGTTGAAGATGAGATCATTGCGCGCCATCCAAATGCACCAGGCCATCAGTATTATCACTTCCATGAAGAAGCGCACATTGAGCTGAATTCTGAATGAGTGAAGGGCATCAAGAGGCTCAAGATCCTCAGACACGATTGTAATGAGATTCCAACAATCTTTTGCAAATGGGCAGGTTATGAATAGATGTTGAACAGTCTCCTCCCACCCAACCCAAAAGGGATAGGAACATGCTCCCTCTTTCAAGTCACAACCTGCTTCAACGTCGGAGACCAGGTACAATACGTTACTGTCCGTTGGGGGTAAGAGCTAAATGCCATCACGGACTTGTGCTTGATCTCCTAAGAACCTAGCTGCAGCGGCTCTGTCCTCCATAGGCCATGGCCGTCTTTAGCTTACATCGTCATGGCTCTTCATTCTGTGTTTGTAGCCTTATTACCCCTAAACCTCCTTCTGATTTAGGAAGGCATACCATTTCCCATGCTGCTTTTGGTGGCTTTCTGGCATTGATATCTGAGCCCCGCCATAGACAAAGCTTTCTATATTTATCCACATGCTTGAGGACTGTCTTATGCATCTTGAAGGTACAGAGGAAGAATGTTGGTAGTGAACTTAAGACAGCATTAGTTATCTGTAATTTACCAGCCTGGGAAAGATACACAGATGTATTTACCAGTCTTCTTTCACACCGAGAAACCAAAGGCATAAATTCCTGTATTCTTGGCCGTGTTATACCCAAAGGCAATCCCAAATAAGTAAATGGGAAGTCTCCTTTTGCACAACCAAATGTGTTTGCTAACAGTGAGTGTTTGTCTTCAGACATATTCATGGGCACCATCATTGATTTGTTGTAATTTACCTTTAATCCTGTTGAGGAAGCAAATGCCCATAGCAAACTTTTGAGAAAGAAGAGTTGTTCTGCACAGCCTTCCATGATTATCAATGTATCATCTGCATATTGAAGTATTGGGAAGTCTTGACAGTGTGATATTTGCCCGTGAAGATATTTTTGGGCAGCACAGCAACCTAATGAGCTCATCTCATGGATTGAGTCGCCGGTTTGAGCTGGTCACCGATGCTAGCTTTTCTCCCGGATCGGCAAAGGCCATTGAATGATGGTGCCATCGTCAGTTGTATCAGTGTCACCGTGTATCGTCGGCGACAAGCTGATGGTCGAGGTCAGCGCGCGCGTTCTTGACCATATCTCAAGCGGTTCAGCAGGATGTGGCTTTACCCCATCCATCCATATCCAGGTGCTGATTTAAAGATATATATGATCTACTACAAGTCAGTCTCGTGCGCTGCTATCCGCTAAAAGAAAAAATCGATTTCAGTGTGGAGCGATATGATGCACTAGGCAGAATCGGTTTCTCTTAATATTTATACCAAGATAAATCTACCTTTGCCAATGTCATGTTTTAAAGTTCATTAAAACGGTTTGCATATATGTTTAAAATAAAGTATTTTATAAGTTACTTTGACAGTTAAAGCTTGGAATGTTTGGTCATCATACCTTGTCCAAAACATGTGTATTTGTGATTAGAGAGGGAACAGGGAAGTAGACAAGCAGTAGAGGTACGTATGTAGTGCTTCTTCGTAGCAGGAGTATTAACAAATGGAAAAAGTCTAGATCACCGTCTCATCTATAATGATTGGATTACATAACCCTCAATCTATGAGACGGTCTATATCACCCCATAAATTTTTCAAAACCGATCAAATTACCCTTAAAGCAATTTTGAAAAACAGAAAAATCATAAAATAGAAAATTCAATTGTGTTGGACTCTAATTAAGTACATCTACACAGTGAACATATAATATGATATGCTTCAACACATTTTTTTTACAGCTATAAAGAAAAGCACATATCTAAAGCTACAACAAAAAAAAATGAACTGAAGCATACCATATTATATGTTCTCTATATTCATTTGAATTTCAACACAATTGAATTTTTCATTTTATGATTTTTTTGTGATTTACTACGATTTTTCAAAATTTTGTTAGGGGTAATTTGACCGTTTTTAGAAAGCTAGGGGGTGACATATACCATTTTTATAGGTTTGAGGGTCATGTACAGTCCCATCCTCATAGGTGAGGGAGTGATCTTGACTTCTTAAGAAATGGTTGGTTGTACGTTCTGCTCGATCGAAGAGGATGGCGTAGCGTGTGACGACTCACGGTCACGGGATTAATGTAGCCAGGTCTACGGGTAAGGATAGGAGGATCCGAGCAACCACAATTTGATAACCCCCGACCGATTATTAACTTGCAGGTGTAGTGCAACCCTGCTGCAAGAAACGAGGACCCGATCGAGCATTCGAGCGAGAGTCTCCTGGTGTTTTCCACGCCCAAGTCGTTGAGTTTGTTATCTTGCTGCAGAATCCTAGATGAGAGCCTGAGAGACAGTGATGCAGCTGAGAGAGGTTACGCTATAGACCAAGACCATCCAGAAGAGGTCGTCCTGACTCCTGTTCTGAGTGGCCATCTATCGATTCTATCTGTACATGTGAGTGAGAATACACCACAGAACAGTAGGATACGACAGATCCTACCAAAGTTGAGTAGGCCCTAGGATGGATGCAGGCTCATGCTCGCCGTCAAACCCTTTTCACACGTTCTTTTCTCTCTACCAGTGCCGACGTTCATGCCGTCGCGCGCTCAGTGTCCTCACAGCTACATCATGGCAGCGTCACAGTGCTGCTCCTGGAATCCTGGCCGGCTGCAACCAACCGGCCAGCACGCACGCTTTTGCCACCGTCGTCAAGCACCGCGCCGGGTGAACATTACTAATTAAGCCCACTTGATGGCGTCGTCAGTGTCCACATCGATCGTGGACGGATCGGATTAAATTCACTAAGCACCGCCATATAATTATATCTTGTTAAATTAAATTAGATTAGATTAAAGCGACCTGTAGGCATGCATGGATTCTCTCTGCTTGCATTGACGTTTACGGCAGCGACCAGCGCGACCAGCGCGATCAGCTCTGTTATTATTTGGATATTAGTCAGACGCTCGCATTGATTGTTATCTTAGTGGCCAGACATGATGTAGCTTCCAGGCCTCAGTCACAGTCACAGGCTTAGCAGCAAAGGGACTCCTCATATATATAGAAAAAAAAGAGAGCAGCAAAAGGGACAAGATGAAAAAGGAGAAGGAAGAAAAGATCATGGTTTTCCAGCTTTCTTGTGGTGGTGCTCGCCGTCGTTCCAAGCTTAGTCACGGACGCTGCTATCAAGGCGAAACACTGCCGGTTTCTCCAGGACAGTGACATCTCACTTACTAGTAGTAGCAGAATGATAGAGCATTGCATGTCATGCAAGGGCACCAGCAGGACGACACGCATCAGCACATCTTTTTGACCTGCAGCTACTCCCAGCATTATCGGTTTACAAACATATACAAACGCGATTGTTCCTCCGCGTATATATCATGGCAATCTGAACATGGCTGAAAAGCAGAAACTAAAAGGGAAAAAGAAAGGCAAAGCGTGCCTCGAGAATCGCTTAGCTGTGCTGTGCCGTTTATTTACCGTCCGTCACTCCGTCCTTTGCGATGTGCTCCACTAGCTACCAAGTTGTGCTCGCGCTTGACTTGCGATGCCCGGGCAAGGCCGGCCGGCGTGCATCTCTCCGCCGACGCACCTGTCCAGCAAAGTTTCCATTGCCCGGCATGCAGGTCGCCGGCCATCGTTGTCACAAGTTCTTGGAGGTGCCTGATTTTCCGGCATGCCCCTGGTACGTGCCTGCGCTTTCCAAGTCAGATCATCATCAGTAAACAGTGATTAGTGTGCGTACATGCCGACTTCACCGCGAGAAGTTAGCGAAGACAGGCCTGGAATCAACTAACTGGTGGAGTAGTTAGTCTTTGATAGGAACAGGCATGAACAATGTAATCAGGTGGTGGTCAGGCTTTGGAAGGAATTGAAGCAGGGCGCTTGACCTGTTGGCTACTGTTCTACGCGGCGGACACTGTTTGTTTCGTAGCACTAGCGCTAATGTGACATGTACGGGTCCAACACTCATGTGTTCCACACGGCTGATGGCGGTGCTAATGTGACATGACCATGTCGATGCAAGCGCAGCACAGCCACTGGCCGGCCACTAGCTGCTGTTCGTGAGGCGATACTTGGTCCTACAAGTCTCTACAAACTCTACTTATTGCATGTCCAGAACCAGTATCATCCTTTTGCAGTACCATGGAGAGATATTAGTAAAAGTCACTAACATGTCCAACTGGGAAAGGGGATCCACATGTGGCATGTCAATGGTAATGACATTTAATACCTCAGGCAATACGTACTGCAGAGGATATCATTGACAATTAGACATTTTTTCCTGGTGCTACCAAATACTTCCTCCGATTACAAATAAGTGGTGGTCTCCAAATAGAATAATACAAATTATAATACTACGTTTTGTTATAATATGTTTGTGAGACATAGGAAAAAGTATACTATTATGAAAAAAACTACTCGATATAACTCTATCCGTATCATTTTAAACATCCAAATCCGTATATTTGTGACTGGAGTGAGTAGACTCCGCAAGTATTCTGGCGATCAATTACGACCATATCATTGTGGCTAGGAGCAAAGTTGTTTCGAAGAGTTAGTCAAATTCATACTCCCTCCGTTCTGAAAAATTTGACGTTTAGGACAAGGTTTTGGTCAAACATTGGGAATATAAATCATCAATAACTTTTAAATTGTTGAGTTTACAAATGTGAAAACTATATGAATAGATTTGTCTTGTACTTTCATAAAAGTATACATATACCACTCTTTGATAAATATTTTTAGAATAACAAGATGTCAAAGTTATGTTTTGGAGACCGTGTCGCTGTCCTAAACGTCAGGTTTTTTACAACGGAGGGAGTATATCACAATAATACCGTAATTTGAATTGCAAGCGATCAAGGACCTCTATTATTGCAGCTCACATATCTTAGAATTATTTATCATAATTGTTTATTAAAGTAGTATAATGACACTCATATTTCTAAGGCTTTTGCAAAAAAATCTATTTGACTCCCCGAACAAAGGTGCATTAAATTGTTGCCCTTGATTATTACAAGAATTATTTATCATAATTTTCTCTCCTTGATATGTGAGATAAAGAATTAACCATGGAAATGAAGTGTATAGGTGAAGAATTAACCTCGTGGATACAATATTTACAACTAGATCCTTAGTTTCTACAATGTGAGTGCATCAAGTATTTGGACATCAAAATTAAGGATCTTCTATTTCTAAGTATCATAAAGAGACGAAGAATACTTATTATACTAGTATAGGTTTTATAATTTTTAGTTCTTCACGGTACTATAAAGTGGGGCTAAGAGTTAGTGTCTTGACTTAGTTTAGATATAGGTGGATGCACATTTGTATTAGCACTAGATAGCTCAGTGCTATGATGAAGAGTTGGCATGGTGCAAATAGCTAAAGATGGTCGAATTAGACAGGCTCAGCATTAAACTGGCGTACTGTTTTGTTTTGCGTGTATAAACCCACTTGGCATATCTCACCTGATCAGTACACTTTGGACAAATCGGCTTATCCAAGTGCTCATCGGATTCATGGAGTTTCCAAGAGATGCAAAGTACAGGCTAGATGAACCAAGGGTCATCTACACGCTGGAGCAATGGTTAGATTTAAAAAAAAACTCAGGAGGTAATTCGCGGAAGGAAAACCTAACTACTCCCTCTGCTTCACATTATCCCTTGAATTTTATCCTGAACCTAACCAAAATTTTTAAATAAAAATATATTGAAAAGCTATAATATCAAAATAAATATACTACCAAAAATGTTTTATGATAGATTTAATAAAACTAATTAGGTGTTATATATTTTGGTTATTTTTTTCATATAATTTTGGTCAACGCGGATAATGTTGACTTTAAAACAAAATTGAAGAGCGACAATAATTTAGAACCGGGAGTACTCGATTGGATTTCCAACCAGCTATTATCTTTATGCTATGTACACTAATGACCTATGATTCCTGCAGATCTTGTTCCATACGTGGAAAGCTCTCGGAATTATTTCAGCTCTCATGCTGTAAGTTTTAGTGGAAAAAAAACTCTACTTTATATACCGAAAAAGGTCTCAACGAGGAAACCCCCACCACTGCTCTGCAATCTACCAACTACCGCTCTATAAAACGCGCGTCGCGACGGCGCGAGTCTCCACTCCACAGCCATCGGACTTCAAGACTTCAAGCATTAGCAGCGGCAGCGCCGGCGCAGGCCACCCAACTCCGCAAGAACCGCGGAGCTCTGCTCGCGTGGGCGGGGCGCTGCGCTGAAGAAAGCAAGCGGATAGGATCGAGAGGGAGGCCGGAGGAGCACCGCCGCGTTCTCACTCACTCGCGCACCCCCGGCCCGACTCCTTCACCACTTTGCCCTGAACCTCAACCGCCTTCTCCGCCGGGCGCCGCCATTTTCTTCCGTGAAAGAATAGAAGAAGAGCCTCTCTGGCTTGACTTCAAGGTGAGTTCTTGGTAAAATATGTTCGTTCGGGATACAGTCTAGTACGGGTGTCGTTCACGAATGTTTTGCGAATCTTTTTTTTTATTCTTCTCTCGAGGAATTATGTTATGGGGAATCTTGTTGCTGGCTCCTTGTCTGTTCGTTCGAAATTTGTACTTAAAAAGGATTCTGTTCTGAGAGGAAGGAAAACGTTTGCCTTCGTCAGTTCTTATATATACACCAAACGGGAGTATCTGTTGCATCTGCTAGTTTAGTTGACACGTCGTGGTCTCAAAAGTAGGAAGGTGTTATCATCAGTGTAGTTGAATTAATTGTCGGTAAAGCTGAGCAATATTTGCTCAAAAAGGGTTCGGTTGATCGATCTGAGACATATTTGCTCCCCGTTTATTTATTTTGAACAGAGGACAGTTGGGCCAGACAGGTTGTTAGAACTTGGTAGGTGCACTACTGCATGTGGCTAATATCATATTTGCCCGTCTGATCTTTATTTCCCCTTCCATTAAAAATCCATGCAAGGATACATAATCTTTTCCCCTGATCGTACAAATCCACATCATCAAGAATGATGGTTGTGCTAATCATTAGATTACTCTTGCATTGGATTTTATTAACCAAAGGTCTTTTTCTTGGATAGGAATTAAGTTTTGGAAACTGCGATGTTGGGGATATAACAAGTTGTTGCTCATTTTCTCGGAGGGATGGCCAAGTTTGGGGGAATCCTCTGTGCAGCTTTCCTGGTTGTGCTGCTCCCCTGCTTTGCACTGGGGCAGAGTACTGATCCTTCAGAGGGTAATTTCTGGCTGCCATATGCTAATGGGAAAAGTCCATTTTACAACCTTCAACTATGACAACAGTCCGATTTTCAATCTTGAACTACAAAACCGGATAACAAAGGCCATCCAACTATCAAAACCGTGCAAATTTAGCCCTTAGGGTGGTTTCAAAGATGGTTTTGCATTTTATAAAAATTTAAAAAAAATCCAATTATTTCTAAAAAATCAAAACTAATTCATCTTAAATCAGAAAAATATGAAACCAGTATCAAAAAATTTCTAAAAATATAACCTATCTATTATTGCTCTATTTAAATCTTAATTATTCAAAAATAACAGGCATAACTATAAGCAACCAAATACTATGGTGCTAATTTGTGCGAATTGAAACCTTGCTGCAAATGAATATTTTTTTCCAATAATGCAGTCAATGCGCTCAGGGCTATCAAAGGAAGATTAGTTGATCCCATGAATAACCTTAAGAATTGGAATAGGGGAGATCCTTGCAGATCAAATTGGACAGGGGTCTTCTGCCACAAAGTGAATGATGATACATTTCTTCATGTAACAGAATTGTATGACCAGTACTTCTGTCTTACTATTCATTGTATTTGAAGTTTTTGAACTTTCATTTCTTATTTCTGTAATTCTGTTAGTGTTGCTTACCATATTCTGTAGTGAGATCTCCCTTGAAGAAACATCAGCATGCATTCTTGTTCTTGAACAGTACATCTTACAGTTAAATGCTGACTTTATGTGCCTTCTTTCGAAAAAATAATATTTTATGCACACGTGCACAAGTCCAACGGAGACATGAACTGCTCATGGTGTCTATGATTTTTCCAAACATCTAACTGTAGCTCACATTATTACGGTTGACATACTAACATGAGACCTCAGTCTAGTTACTCCTGTCAGCCTAAGTTTACAACTCCCATTGCTCAGGTTTATTTTAGGAGGCCTTTCTTGTTTGACCTTTCTTAAATTTTTAAACTTTGTTTACCTTTTTATATCATCACAATATGGGATATAATTAATCTAGTAGCTCATTAAATCATTACTGTAAGGTTTAAGTTATTCCTAAAGCATTATTTTTACTCTGTGCAGACAGTTGTTTAAGAGGAATCTCTCTGGAACTTTGGCACCTGAGGTCAGTCTTTTATCTCAGCTGAAAACACTGTAAGTATTACTCTGAAGTTCCAACTTCCTCATTTTCTTGAGTTTTCCTGCATTTTGTAAATTTTAAGCTCTACTAGTTTCACTTCACCATCTTTTCAATACGTGCATAAGTTCGTGGTGCCTTGCCAGCAAGTTTTCTATTACCATTTTAATTGCTTATTCTTGGTTCCTTTTTCTAGGGAACATTTATTATTGATTCTCATGCTATTTAACTGCTGTTTTTCTTGAAGGGATTTTATGTGGAACAACTTAACTGGTAGCATCCCAAAGGAGATAGGAAATATTACTACACTAAAACTTATGTAAGTTCTTTTTTACTATTATTTTTCTTACCTTTCATTGAGTTATTCAGAATGTCTAAACAATTCATGCACATAAAACAGCATCAATTTGACAGTACCATTTCTTATCTGTAAACATTTACAGCAATATCTGAATGTACATGTATTAAACAAAGTTAATTTGGTTATTTTAAAACCTTTTGCAGACTTTTGAATGGAAATCAGCTCTCCGGTATTTTGCCTGATGAGATTGGCAACCTTCAAAACTTAAACAGATTACAGGTTGACCAAAACCAATTATTCGGCCCCATACCTAAATCATTTGGCAATTTAAGAAGTGTGAAACATCTGTAAGTATTGTTATTATACCTCTGCTTTTCCTTTCCATTTGAACTTATTTCTAACCTCAATCATCCGGTGCATTTTAGTCATATGAACAATAATTCGTTAAGTGGGAGCATCCCATCCGAACTGTCCAGATTGCCTATACTTCTTCACCTGTATGTGGAACTCTACTTCTTTTCTACTTTTCTTATGTAAATTACAGACTGAAATATTAAACTAATCTTCACACTCCTTCTGTAATGGAAACATTGCAGGCTTGTTGACAATAACAATCTATCTGGACGTCTTCCTCCAGAATTTGCAGAGGCACCTGCTTTGAAAATATTGTATGTACCTCCTTTTTTTTTGCAATGAATTTGTCTTTACCTCACTCTAATAGTCAAAGGAAAAAAATGCTTCTGATCAAAGAAACATTATCTGTTTCTGACATTCATACATTTTGGTTTCTAGTCAGGCTGATAACAATAACTTCAGAGGAAGTTCCATCCCTACTACATATAGCAACATATCAACACTACTAAAGCTGTAAGAATGACCTTTTTCTGTTATTTTTGTGATTTTTTTGCCTTTCTCCTTTATTATATGAATATGAAAACTGTAAATACCTTTCATACATCATATGGTTATTCAGTTTGTCTTTACTCAGAAGGTAATTACAAGCATCCATTATGCCAACATTCAGCTTCTATAATGCCTAAACTTATACACAATTAATAAAAGATGAGTATAACATTTCGTGTTTTACCAGGAGTCTTCGGAATTGCAGATTGCAAGGAGTTCTTCCTGATCTGGGTAGCATACCTCAACTTGGCTATTTGTGAGCACACCAGACTTGCTGACGTACTCAGTATTACTTCCTTCAGTTAATGTATTTTAGCGTTACAACTATTGATTGTTACTATTGGCTGTTGGGACATTTAAACTAGAAATTTAAGATCAGAGTAATTCTATCCTTTACAACATGCACCCAACTTTTCCGTTCGTGCAGCTTAACTGCATGCATGTGTTAATAAACTCTCGTGTTCATTTTTCCAGGGATATTAGCTGGAACCAGCTGACAGGATCTATACCAACTAATAAGCTTGCTTCAAATATCACTACAATGTATGTATTTATGATAAAACTTCTCTATTTCCGTTCATCATGGATCTAATTTGTAGTTATTTGGCAGTGATTTGTCCCACAACATGCTCAGTGGAACTATCCCACAGAACTTTTCAGGGCTTCCTAACCTTCAGATATTGTAAGTATAGTTTGCTAAATAGTGCTCTGAGCATATTTGCATTGAATACAGATACGATTTGTTGTATATGTTTCTGTTTATTTTAAATTCAATTTTGTGAATTTGATATACATCTTATACAGGAAGAGGTTACATAACTTCTATTTGTAATCTGCTCATAATTGGATTCAAATCTGTACTAATTTTATCTACATAAATACAACAGTTTGTATTAGTTACTTTCAAAAGGGGTGCATTTGAAAATACAAGTACATATTCTTCTTCTCGATGTAATGACATGATTCTAGAAAAAAAAATAAAAAGAGTACATATGTAAAAGTTCTCAAGCTATCATATAATTTATTATGTTCTATTCTTCTCAGATCACGTGGGAATTTTATTTTTCAGGTCACTCGAAGATAATAATTTAAATGGTTCTGTTCCCTCAACAATCTGGAATGGCATCATTCTTACTGGAAATAGAAGCCTTGTTCTGTATGAACATTTTTTTTGCAGCAGTATTTTTTTTAGATCTAACAGGACATGTGGTAATCATTTTTTTTTATAACGCAGAGACTTTCAAAATAATTCTCTCGAGACAATTCCGGCTACATTTGATCCTCCCCAAAATGTCACTGTCATGTACGCCCTCATACATATATGCTATGCATCTCAAATTTCATTTCTACATTAATATATCCATAGTCCATGCACATAATTGTGATTATGCAAGTTTGATAGCCTTTTTTCCGATAATGGATACAATATTAATTGCATTTGGTGGTTATGTATCATATGTCAATTTAGAGCTATATAGACCTCCTCTTTTTCCTTTATGACCTAGCAAATCTATGTAACAGTTTGAGACTAGGACTACCCAACAGTTTTCTTCACATCCTACTCTTGAATCATAGTGACTAATTTCACATGCAAATATGTAATGGATAGTGATCACCGCTGTTGTCATTTTCGGCAGGCTATATGGAAACCCTGTGTGTGGGAATACTAATGGAGTCCTTATAACTAACCTGTGCCAACCCATGTCAGTAAACCAGCAAACATCGAAAAATGAACAAGGCTCTACCTTTTGTCTACCTTGCCCCACAGATAAAGATTACGAGTACAATCCGTCATCGCCTATACCTTGCTTTTGTGCGGTGCCACTTGGAGTTGGACTTCGGCTGAAGAGTCCAGGAATAACAGATTTTCGTCCGTATGAAGTTGCCTTCGAAATCAACCTGTCCTCTTTGTTGCAACTGTTTCGCTATCAGCTTAATATTGAGCACTACATATGGGAAGTTGGTCCAAGGCTAAATATGCATATGAAGTTATTTCCAAGTAATTCAAGTATATTCAATGTATCTGAGATTGTGAGACTAAGACACGTACTTGCTGGCTGGGAAATAACTCTTTCAGATGTGTTTGGTCCATATGAGCTTCTCAACTTCACACTAGGTTCCTATGCAGATGGTACGTGTTCACTTTGAAGATATTGATTATATCATTCAAAACTATGTGCTGATACTAGCTTCTTCTTTTTTCCTGCAAGGAAAAGAAATATGATAGTGGGAGAGATTATGAGTTTTATTTCGTAAATTTATTTTGGTTTATTATATAACCCTTTATAGCATTTCTGTTAGCTTGATTTGCAGCATACAGTTAACGATGGCATGCAACAAAATAGAAATGTTACTTCCTCAAACTAATGTTTCTCCACTTGCTGTTCGCAAGTTGTTTTCATGTGTATATCCCTGAAGCTTATTGTAGAAATTGAAATTATAAGTTGTGGCATTCGCTTTTTGAGGACATAGGTTGACTAGCAATTAATTGATTCCTTCCTTCCTGGACTTGTGCTTCACTGGATATGTCCACTGAGCCCAATTAAAGTTTTGTATCCATCGGTTCTTTGCAGAATTTCCAAATGCAGATTCAGGTTTAAGCAAGGCTGCATTGGGCAGTATATTAGCATGCTCAATAGCTGGCGCTGTTGTGCTTTCTGCGGTAGCTACTGCCCTTATTGTGAGAAGGCGTTCGAGACATAGAACAGTTTCAAAGCGTTCATGTAAGTCATTTTGTATGAGTGACTTTTTAGCCTTGTTAGCAGATAGCTTGTTCAAGAACCTGAAGATATAGATCATGTTGTTTGCAGTGTCAAGGTTTTCTGTTAAAATTGATGGCGTTAGATGCTTCACATTTGAAGAAATGGCTATAGCCACAAATAATTTTGATCTGTCAGCCCAAGTTGGCCAAGGAGGTTATGGAAAAGTCTACAAAGGTATTCTAGCTGATGGAGCAATTGTAGCAATCAAACGAGCGCATGAGGATTCTCTTCAAGGTTCAAAGGAGTTCTGCACAGAAATAGAGTTATTATCAAGATTGCATCATCGTAATTTGGTTTCATTGGTTGGCTATTGTGATGAACTAGATGAACAGGTGAAACCATTTTGTTTTAATTATATATGTACAAGATATATTTTGTCAGCATCTCCAAACCGCTCATACAGAGAATGTTTTGCAGATGTTGGTTTATGAATTCATGTCAAATGGTACTCTACGTGATCATCTTTCTGGTAAGTAATTGACAAGATCCATTGTCAAATATTTGAACATTTCCTCTTTCTACCGCTAATCAATATTTTTAATCTGCACTAACCACCTCTTCTTGTCTTATATCATTTGCCAACCACAGCCAAGTCCAAAAGACCTCTGAGTTTTGGTTTGAGGTTGAAAACGCTAATCAATATTCTTAATCTGCACTAACCCCACCTCTTCTTGTCTTATATCATTTGCCAACCACAGCCAAGTCCAAAAGACCTCTGAGTTTTGGTTTGAGGTTGAAAATTGCATTGGGTGCCGCAAAGGGAATTTCGTATCTACATACTGAAGCAAATCCACCTATATTCCACCGTGATGTGAAAGCCAGCAACATTCTGTTGGACTCCAAATATGTCGCAAAGGTAGCCGATTTTGGTCTCTCAAGGCTTGCTCCAATGCCGGATGTCGAAGGGACGTTACCAGCTCATGTCTCCACTGTTGTTAAGGGCACCCCAGTAAGTGTCAGACTGTCAGTCACATCGACAATGTCAAAATTGTCATGCTTTCTTTTGCAGCAGTTCTATACCATTTCATTTTGGCAGGGCTATCTTGATCCAGAGTATTTCCTAACTCACAAATTGACGGACAAGAGCGACGTTTATAGCCTCGGTGTTGTTTTCCTTGAAATGTTGACTGGGATGAAGCCAATTAAGCATGGTAAAAACATAGTGAGAGAGGTACCAATCTTCCACTCTGGATTCAGACCACCTTTAAATGACAGTCCAACTGTTGCAATGAAAAAATGACGACCCTCCGTTGAAAATCCATAACCTAGACTGCATAGTATTATCAGGAAACTTATCTTGTGCTTGCTTTCAGTAAAAAACCAAGCACATATGTTATTTAAGAACTACATTGTCCTATTGCTGTAGGTAAACTCTGCCTGCCAATCAGGCAATATTTCCAAAATAATCGACGGCCGGATGGGCTTGTGCCCTCCAGAATGCATCAGGAGGTTCCTATCTCTAGCAACCAAGTGCTGCCAGGATGAAACTGATAACAGGCCTTCCGTGTGGGAGATTGTGAGAGAACTTGAGCTCATCTTGAGGATGATGCCTGAAGAGGACATGGTTCTGCTGGAAACCTCCGAGACAGACTCAACCGACGTGAGTAAATCATTGTCGGCTTCAGCGAGCGGAACCCTCTTTGTCTCGTCTCAGATCTCTGGAAGCCTTGATGCAAGCAGCGGCATGATTTCTGGAAGAGTGACTCCTCGGTAGTCATGGTGTAATTCTTGTGAATATGCGACAAGTTTGTTTTGTACTCCAAAACGGAGGGCCTAACATAATAGCTTCACCACTCCAGGTCCTTTCCTTCTGAATTATTCAGCCAGATGTAGAGTGTATGATACACGGAATGTCTAAAACGTTATTTGCATAACCTTTTAGCTTACAGGTATGGCTTTCTGTAAATGAATAGAGATGAGAACGTTGACATGTTGAAGCCTTGAGGGTCTCTTGGGTGTTCAGAAGTAACAAGTTTCACTGCACATATGATATCACTTCATACGAACAGAAGCATTGTTTAAACAAAAATCATAGTACTGGACACACTAGATTAGTAGCACATGAATTCTGAGAACACAAGTGCTCTGAGTGTCAAACTACATATTTACATCGAATCAAGGGCTACCTACATTGATAGGTGTACTTGTTGCGGTGATATATGGGTTGTAATTGGTCGCCCATAATTTGAAAAGGAACAGGCCAACAAAAAACGAGCAAAATAGATGACCTGACAGGAGGCGCGTCGCTAACAGTGCAACATTTTTCCACCAAATAGTGCCTAATATTTCAAGTTTGATTTATAAAACAGGCAAACTACCGCCGTCCACGTTGTTTTCTCCTTTTGGCACCTTTTGGAGGCTCAGCAGCAGGTGAATCTTCCTGGGCAGGCTCTTCCTTAGTACCCACACGGGCATTCTTGTCATCAGACTCATCCTCTTCTACTTCATCATCTATAGCTTTTACTATATAAATCTGCAATAGATAAAGAATTGCATTCAACTCAAGTAGACCCAACAAAATGCAACTGAATATATAATAGAACAAATGGTTAGCCCAGCAAAAAGAAGAAATTACAGAGTTTTGACAGGATATTTATTATTTATAGCCGCATATTCATTCATAAATACTGACATAGTATAGAACGCAGGAGAGATAAGCATCAAGCCATCAGGTTAGTAATACCAATCTAACAGGCCCAACAGCGTAAGAACATGGCTAAGCTAATTCCTTTCTTGACATGCTTGCTTGATACATTAGGGGGCACTTCTGCAAACATGTTTTCTTCCAGACTATTCATGTCAGAGACTTTGGATTTTGTTTCATTCTCATGGAGAACATGGAACTAGGAGAAGATTAAAAACATTTGCAAGTTTATAAACAGCCATGATAAGACAATCTATAGAGTCCAGATTAGTGTACAATGTTGAACTAAACTAAAAGCACAATGTACCTTAAATCTGTCATGCTCAGCCAATTCGAAGACCAAGGAATCCCCATCCTCCAAGTTGTGGTGCATCGCAAAACCCCTCCATCCACCACTTAGACCTGTTCGGTTCCCAATATAGACAGCGTCAAATTCAACACCATCTTCATCCTCCAACACCATCCTAAACTCTCTGGGAGGCAGATTCTGTTTGCAGAAGCTTGTAGGAAGGCCCTAAGGTGAAAAAGATTATATCATTTATTAGTAAAATACTATATTTTTATCCAAAAAAATAGTCAAAGAAATTCTAATTACACAACATCGTAGAGCTTACAAGCCAAAAGCAGCTGGACACATGGGATCGAACCATGGTCTTAACAAACGATGGGTTATTAGGGTCTAGACCATCCTGAAGTTTCTCAGCTCTTCTGAAAGCACGTTGTTGCTGTTCATAAGAAGAAACTCTTCCAGTGTATCCTCTTCCCTGATCTGTGTTCCTACCGCCACTGCGCCTGTTCAACACAAGAAAGTAGCCGATTGTTGGGTCCAGGCACACCACCATATAATTTACATGGACAAGGTAAACAAAGGCATTACCTGTTGCGACGAAGAAAAGTATCTAGTTCTCCAAACTGGTGGAACAGAAAAAAAAAATGGCAATAACAACATTAGAATTGCAAGCCACAAAATGCACCAACACTTAAAAAGGAAACAAAATCGCCTCAGTCACACTACAAATTTCAGGTAGAACTAATTTCATATCACAGCCCTATGGGATCATAATGATTAGTCCATTACCAACAAGAACATGAGATCATAATTTCAACCCACCAAAATATAGAATAATCCGTAGTGGACTAGCTCGACCTTGGATGAATTAGTTCCTCAAAACAGATACCCATAAATCATAGCTCTGGCCTGTTTGGATGTCGTAGTTTTGACTTTTGAGAAACCGTGGTATCAAAAAATTGTACTTTTAGAAACCAAGGCGTGCGCAAAACCACAGTTTGGAAAAAAAGAGGTCTGATGTAAAACCTCCAAAAAGACCACTACCCGTTTGGGGTGATACAATGTCTGAATTCTGAAAGTTTTTGTAGTTAGAATGGATAGATACTGCCATTTATAAAAAAAAATACAGTCTTTTGCAGTTTCAGTTAAACTATTAACATGGTTTTCAAACTATGAAGTTTATTACATCCAAACAACTCAAATGATATTTTTATAAAACTACAAAAAGACTTTCCATCCAAGCAGGGCCTGGATGTGACCATGAAAAGTCACACTGGATACATGAGATGTGTGATCGGCACAACTAAAATCAAGAATACACCATACTACAGCAATATATACAGGAACAAAATTCGAAAGGGATCTTGAAACAGGGAACATCTAGGGTTATCAATTTCACGAAAACTGCATTCTTTGATCAGTACGGGTACAGGCCAACGGAGAACTCACATCATCATCCTTGTAGGAAACCATGGCCCTCGCCCTCGAGGAACGCCGCACCTCGGTGGCGTCGAACTTCTTCCTCGCCTTGGGGCTCGCGCGCACGCCGCCCTGCAAAACAGAATCACAACAGCTCAACCCGGCGGTCGCCACACTAGCCCGTAACACGCGCGCGCGCGAGCGGTGTGCGTGCGGCCTGCACCTTGTTCTGCTTCTGCTGCCGCGCCGCCTGCAGCAGGCTCTTCGACATCTCCGATATGCCCAAATCCTGCGCAGAGGAACCAGGCGCGACAGTTAGAAACACAAAGAGATCGACACAAACAAAAAAAAAGGCCCCACAGAGATCTGCACGGAACTCGGAAGAACGTGGGAAGAGAAGGGGGATCACGGATTGATCCGTCTGGAGGAGGAAGGGCGAAGAGCGCGCTCACCTCGAGGTGCTTGAGGTTCTCGAGCACCCGCTTCCTGCGCTGCTCCTCGTAGGCCGCGCCGGAGGCCGCGCTGCTCGCCTTCGTCGCCATGTCCCCGCCGGCCGCCGCTCTCCTCCTCCTCCCCCTGTGGTCTTCTCTCTCTAACTCTCCAGGCGAGAGCGAGACAGAGGAGCGAGAAAGCGAATGGGGATGGGGCTTTTCGAGTTCTTTTCTAGAGAGAGAAATCCTGGGTGAGGGTGGGTGAGACGGCAGAGAGGCCAACTTGCCTTGTGGGAATTGAAATTTCGAATTCGAACGAGCCGAGAGAGAGATTCCTCGTGGGCAGGGATGGAATCCTGCGAGTCGTCGTCGGGCGACGCCACCCACCGACACGTGGCCGTCCAACGGCCCGGGCTACGGGTGGCTGACCTGCGGGGGCCAGTGAGGAGGCACGTGGACCCTGCCAGCTAGCCGTTGACTCGTGTTTACAAAGACGTTTTCCCCTGTGTTCTTCTAGTATGGACACAGTGGCGGAGCCCGCTTCTCCTCACGACTAGAGCCAAATGAAGAGCGAGGCAGCGAGCAGACCGGCTGTCCAGGTTGAGCGCGGCGCGGCGACGACGGCGCAGGAAGCCAGGAATCTCGCGCGTCGGCGTCGGTGGCTAGTGGGCTTTCTTGGGCTGCGACTAGGGCCTCGGCCTGGGTGGCCCTAGTCGCAGCTCCGCCTCTGCGTGGATGGTATAATAACCAAGATATATGTTCGCGTGAAGAATTTTCTTAGGTGTGTTTAGTTCCAAAAGGAGGAAGGAAAAATTTAGTAAAAATGTCGCATCCGACACTGTAGCGCACTATAGCACTTTTCGTTTGTTTGTGGTAAACATTGTCCTACCATGACCTAACTAGGCTCAAAAGATTCGTCTCGTCGTGTACATCAAAATCATGTAATTAGTTTTTTTATTCCCACTTTTAGTATTTCATTCACGAGGAGAGAGATTTGACGTGATAGATGGATAGTGAAGTTTGGAGAGAGAATTTTGAAAAGTTTGGTGATTTGACGTGAAACTAAACACACCTTTTGTAAGAAGAGAATAAAATTGGGTATTTCAATTGCACGCCTTCTCCGTAGTAGAATTGGGTATTTCATTCTTTGTCTAATAGTTGGGATGTTCTTTGATCTTCAGGTAAGTAATGTACTTGGCAAGCTAGGTTGTTATAATTATATATTATATATTACCATTGTGGATCAAAGGTGTTCATGGTATATCGTAAATAGTTGATTCATATTTCCAGCCTGATCCTTTTAGTACGAATTTAAAAGCTTTTCAATTTCATGGTTGTAGAGATTGTCTTGCCTAGCTTAGAATATAATACCACTACAGCTGCATCACGATGTGCAACTTCACGGAGAATTGCATGATAATTGATAAGGAGCATGGTAATAGTTTTACTTTTGGTAAATGGAGTAGTATTGGAGTGGATCTGAGGGGTTTGGAGTGGAGCAATTTTTCCTTTGAATCAAATCTTCCTCAATCCCTTCTAATCCCCCTCAATATTTTTCAACACTCTGTTTCCCAAACAAACCCTTCATTCTCGGTAAATCAACTTCACGGAGAAAAAAATGCTGGCACACGAGCCGAGTGGCGTAGATACACAAGAGTACTTCGCGCCACAACCATATCTTTCTTTTATAGGTTCTACGGACCGATGCCTACTGCTTCATCTGATAAAAGAGAGTAATAGATATGCATATAATTAGAAGGAAGAATCGCCATAAAAATCTTCCTCGAGTATCGTCTATAGCAGAACTATGAACAGAGCTATAAATCTAGACCGTATTGACATGGTTCCTGAGACATGACATGGAAGGGTTAAAATATCAAGAAGCGAGGTCCAATAATGAAGAAGGGGGTAGAATTACTGAATGAATACAAGTTGTGGCTAATACCCGAGACATAAAAGATGCATTTTCTATGGGATCCCAAAACCACCAGCCACCCCAACGTAATTCATGACCAGCCCACCAACTTCCTGGCGAGATGCCTATGTGAAAGTGAATCTAGGCACTAATCAATTTTGGTGATTATTGACAATAGAAATTTGGATATAATGCGTTGAATGAGTTGTGCAGGAATAAAATGAAAAGGAAAAGAAAGGAAACGCCGAAAGGAAGGCCCCCAATTCCTATTTATATGGTGGTGGATTCAATTGAAGGATTTAAATTTATTTTTGGTTTGAATTTGAGTATAGGACCACCGTACTATTAAGGGGGGCGTGTTTGATAAATCTTAGTTGTTAAAGTGCTTTACTTGAGATGACAATCACCCATGTGAGACACAAAATAGCCTCACTCATTGTTTTCTGCATGGCCAGAACTTAGGATCATGACCAAGAGATCTGAGATGTCCATGATGGGAGAATTGAAATTCTTTCTTGGTTTTCAAATCAAGCAATTGAAGCATGAAACCTTCATATGTCAAACAAAATATACAAGTGATATGGTCAAGAAGTTTGAATGGTCATCTTGATCTCAATGAAGATGAAAAATTGGTTGATCAAAAGGTATATCACTCCATGATTGGTTCATTGCTTTACCTTTGTGCATCTAGGCCGGATATTATGCTTAGTGTGTACATGTGTGCAAAATTTAAAGCCAATCCTAAGGAATGTCATTTGATGGATGTTAAAAGAATCTTTAGGTATTTAGTGCATACACCAAACCTTGGCTTGTGGTACCCCAAGGGCTCCACTTTTGATTTACTTGGCTACTCCGATTCGGATTATGCCGGTTACAAGGTAGATCGAAAACGTACAACGGGGACTTGCCAATTCGTTGGTAGTCCTTGGTGTATTGGAGCTCTAAGAAACAAAATTCCGTTGCGCTATCCACCGCCGAGGTCGAATATGTTGCAGTCGGTGCTTGTTGTGCTCAACTGCTTTGGATGAGGCAAACGTTGACTGATTTTGGTTGTGAGTACAAAAATTCCCACTCTTGTGTGACAATGAGAGTGCCATTAAACTAGCAAACAACTCGATCCAACACTCAAGAACCAAGCACATTGACATAAGACATCATTTCCTTAGATATCATGAAGCCAAAGGAGAAATCGCCCTAAGCCATGTAGGAACCGATAAACAACTAGCCGATATCTTCACCAAGCCCCTTGATGAGAAAAGGTTTTGTTCTTTGAGGAGTGAGCTAAATATCTTGGATTCTCGTAACTTGGCTTGACTTATTGCATACACAATTGTTTGTTGCCTAGACTAGAAGAAAAATTGTTTTATCTTATTTGTGTGTGAGTTTTTTAAAATATTTGATCTTGTGATCATTGGATCATATCATTCCTTATCTCAAATTGATCATGGTAATGCAATGTTGATTGTTGCCGGTCAATTCTGAGACAAGTTTCTTACTTGTCCCTAAGCCATTTCTCCGAAAATCATCTATCAAATCTCATGTGGAAAATCTCAGTTCAAGCTGAAACCTGCTGCCCCAGATCTTCCGACACACCATCGGAACTTAGCCCAAGAAGTTTCGGAGGGTTCTGTCTTGAACCTCAAACTCTGTTCAATCTTCGGATCTTCCGCAAGGCCGGATCATCCGACGGTCCATCGGAAGTTCCGGGACTGGGATTTGCCGGAACTTCCGCAACATCCTCCGATTTCTCCCAGGGTTGGAACTTCCGACCATGAGTCGGATATTCCGGCATGTACGCTGACTACATATACCAGGACTTAATCGTTACCTCCCCAGTTCCTTATTTTTCCACCACCAACGCCTCCTCTCTCTGTCTCTCTACCTTGTGCGGCGATTTCCAAGTTTGGCCGTGTGATTTTTGATCACAGCGCTCCATTTGATTCCCCAAACCTCGAAGGACTTGATCCCCATCGGATCTTACGAAGTTTTTGTGGGAAATCTCAAAAGGTATCTTTTTCAAAATCCCCATCGTCCGATCTCTTAATATAGGTTGTTGTAGTGGATTCCCTCTGGTGAATCACTTCATATATATGCCTAGAACACTTTCCTAAGATCTCATATTATTTGGTGGGCTAGAACTTCGTTTCCATGATTTCTAGGTCATGCTCGGGTTTAGTTGGATCATCCGACCATGTGCCGGAACATCCGACCCTCGGATCATCCGACACATTGCCGAAAGATCCGACATGACTGAGTTCTTGACATTTGTTTGTGCCTATCTATCTTGATCCATCTTTTAATCCTATCTTGTTATATATGTCTAGATGGGTCGCACGAAGGTTTCCGGGAAGAAGTCGACCACCTTGACTCCTCGGGAAATTGATAAGAGGGTTGTTGCTTCATCTCTTGAGATCGAAACTGACTCTGATGAGGAGGTGACTAGGGGCAAGAGATCCAAGAGACAACGTGCAGCATGCTCGGTCAGAGGAAGAGGGGCATCTAGTGGACAAGAGCGTGGCAAGGAAATTGTCGCTTCCTCCCATGCGCGTCCAAGGACCAAGAGAGCTACCCGAGAAGAGAATGCAGGGCCCCGATACAATGATGACATTGATATATCCTTTCTTGCTCAGAATTCCATATCCACAGCTATCCCTACGCGTCATCAAGATTATCCTCCCTCGGTGAACTTTAAGTCGGCGGCAAACAATATGAAACATCTTAGGTTTAGTGAGCATAAAGATGCTAGGATCATTACCTTCAAGCAATTCAAGGGTGACCCTCGGTTTTGGCTTCCACACCAAGCAGATTGGTATGAGTCCATCATCCTCAAAATCACTCGTATTTGCACTCCTATGAATTGGGTTGATTGGGATTACTTGAAGAAAATGCCTCCACCACTCAAGCAAGTTGTTGATGATGTCTATGCGAGATGTGTGGAAATGGAGGTTGACAAGATTATGAGCTTTGATTCTTCTTACAATGAAGAAGTTGTTGCTCAGTTTTATGCCACTCTATGGGTAGATGAGGCAAGGGATGAGATGCATTGGACTGTGTGTGGAAAGCGCTTCTCCATCACCTTGCATGCTTTTGCGGGTTTGTTTGGATTAGCTGAGGAGACCGCCTATGCTCACACTCACAATAATTATAGCAAGGTAGACCTTCATTGTGGGCGTGAGATAGAAGATGTCAAGTTGGCTTTCATGTATGATGGAGCGTATGGTGAAGTTGTCTTCGGGTAGTACAAGGGTCTCTCTCCTTTCTACAAGTTGCTCAATCAACTCTTTAGAGGGACCTTGTATCCAAGGGCAGGAGATGCTGATAACATTTCCAAGCGGGCAAAGAATTTGCTATTTCAAGAACCGATAAACAACTAGCCGATATCTTCACCAAGCCTCTTGATGAGCAAATGTTTTGTTCTTTGAGAAGTGAGCTAAATATCTTGGATTCTCGTAACTTGGCTTGACTTATTGCATACACAATTGTTTGTTGCCTAGACTAGAAGAAAAATTGTTTTATCTTATTTGTGTGTGAGTTTTTTAAAATATTTGATCTTGTGATCATTGGATCATATCATTCCTTATCTCAAATTGATCATGGTAATGCAATGTTGATTGTTGCCGGTCAATTCTGAGACAAGTTTCTTACTTGTCCCTAAGCCATTTCTCCGAAAATCATCTATCAAATCTCATGTGGAAAATCTCAGTTCAAGCTGAAACCTGCTGCCCCAGATCTTCCGACACACCATCGGAACTTAGCCCAAGAAGTTTCGGAGGGTTCTGTCTTGAACCTCAAACTCTGTTCAATCTTCGGATCTTCCGCAAGGCCGGATCATCCGACGGTCCATCGGAAGTTCCGGGACTGGGATTTGCCGGAACTTCCGCAACATCCTCCGATTTCTCCCAGGGTTGGAACTTCCGACCATGAGTCGGATATTCCGGCATGTACGCTGACTACATATACCAGGACTTAATCGTTACCTCCCCAGTTCCTTATTTTTCCACCACCAACGCCTCCTCTCTCTGTCTCTCTACCTTGTGCGGCGATTTCCAAGTTTGGCCGTGTGATTTTTGATCACAGCGCTCCATTTGATTCCCCAAACCTCGAAGGACTTGATCCCCATCGGATCTTACGAAGTTTTTGTGGGAAATCTCAAAAGGTATCTTTTTCAAAATCCCCATCGTCCGATCTCTTAATATAGGTTGTTGTAGTGGATTCCCTCTGGTGAATCACTTCATATATATGCCTAGAACACTTTCCTAAGATCTCATATTATTTGGTGGGCTAGAACTTCGTTTCCATGATTTCTAGGTCATGCTCGGGTTTAGTTGGATCATCCGACCATGTGCCGGAACATCCGACCCTCGGATCATCCGACACATTGCCGAAAGATCCGACATGACTGAGTTCTTGACATTTGTTTGTGCCTATCTATCTTGATCCATCTTTTAATCCTATCTTGTTATATATGTCTAGATGGGTCGCACGAAGGTTTCCGGGAAGAAGTCGACCACCTTGACTCCTCGGGAAATTGATAAGAGGGTTGTTGCTTCATCTCTTGAGATCGAAACTGACTCTGATGAGGAGGTGACTAGGGGCAAGAGATCCAAGAGACAACGTGCAGCATGCTCGGTCAGAGGAAGAGGGGCATCTAGTGGACAAGAGCGTGGCAAGGAAATTGTCGCTTCCTCCCATGCGCGTCCAAGGACCAAGAGAGCTACCCGAGAAGAGAATGCAGGGCCCCGATACAATGATGACATTGATATATCCTTTCTTGCTCAGAATTCCATATCCACAGCTATCCCTACGCGTCATCAAGATTATCCTCCCTCGGTGAACTTTAAGTCGGCGGCAAACAATATGAAACATCTTAGGTTTAGTGAGCATAAAGATGCTAGGATCATTACCTTCAAGCAATTCAAGGGTGACCCTCGGTTTTGGCTTCCACACCAAGCAGATTGGTATGAGTCCATCATCCTCAAAATCACTCGTATTTGCACTCCTATGAATTGGGTTGATTGGGATTACTTGAAGAAAATGCCTCCACCACTCAAGCAAGTTGTTGATGATGTCTATGCGAGATGTGTGGAAATGGAGGTTGACAAGATTATGAGCTTTGATTCTTCTTACAATGAAGAAGTTGTTGCTCAGTTTTATGCCACTCTATGGGTAGATGAGGCAAGGGATGAGATGCATTGGACTGTGTGTGGAAAGCGCTTCTCCATCACCTTGCATGCTTTTGCGGGTTTGTTTGGATTAGCTGAGGAGACCGCCTATGCTCACACTCACAATAATTATAGCAAGGTAGACCTTCATTGTGGGCGTGAGATAGAAGATGTCAAGTTGGCTTTCATGTATGATGGAGCGTATGGTGAAGTTGTCTTCGGGTAGTACAAGGGTCTCTCTCCTTTCTACAAGTTGCTCAATCAACTCTTTAGAGGGACCTTGTATCCAAGGGCAGGAGATGCTGATAACATTTCCAAGCGGGCAAAGAATTTGCTATTTCAAATGGCCCCTGGCAAGCCCAAGTTCAAGGTGTTCAACTTCATTTGGAATGAGATAATCCTATGCTCTCATGACTCCTCTAGTGGCTGTCACTATGCTCCCTATATATTTCATATGATCAAGCTTGTGACTGGGATAAATATCATAACTGACAAGGTTCACACTCCATATCGCTCTCCCCGTGGCAAGATTGAACAACTTCTCAAGATCAAATCCAAGCCATATGTGAGTGTTTTCGCTCCATCCTCTCATACACATGGTGCGTCATCCTCGCGTGCTCCTCCTCCATCACAAGGTCCATCCTCATCCCATGTTCCGTCTTCCAGTGGCAAAGGCAAGAAAGGGAAGCTTGATTTCATTGTCCAAGGGCTATTTGCTTTCTTCAATGTGTGCTCTCACAATGCCAAAAAGATGCACAAGCACCAAAAATATATGGAGGAAGAGCTTTGCAAGCTTGATAGGAAGCAAAAGGACCTTCTGGATCACTATCAATTGCCTCATTCTCCCGTTCGTCAGCCTAGAGAGTTCTCTCCTCCTCCTCGGTTCTACAATCCTTGAGAAGAAAATCCTCAAGTCTTTGAAGCTCCTCAACAAGTTGATGATGATGAGGATGAAATTGTTGAGGAACAAGGTGAAGACACCGAAAATGAAGAATCATATCATAGTGAGCCCGAAGACGATGATGATGACGGTGAGGGCAACGGTGATGGCGAAGACGATGACGACGAGTTTTAGCTCCTTTTTGGTCTTTGATGACAATGGGGGAGTGAATTTGGGTGTTTGGAGACCCCTCACCATTTCATTATCTATCTTTTATTCATGTTTTAGCTTGTGGACTTGTAAGAACTTGAATTGGTGTTATGTGTAGTGTGTGCCAAGTGAGAACTCTTATTCGTAAGACTTATTTATGGTTAATGCTAGTGTGATGTGATGTTGAACTCTTTACTTTATCCTATTGTGTGATGCTTGTGGATTGGTAAAATGTTGCTGTTTCACTTTAATTGATGTGAATATCTTGTCATATGCATCACAATGATTTTATCACACTTAGCACCTATATGAAATGCTTTAGGGGGAGTTCTTACAAAAACATGTCGTTGAAAATGTGATCGTATTGTTGAAAATGTGGTGTGTCTCGCGTCCCTAAAGACAACCGAATTAGGTTCCAAATAAGTTTGGTACCGAGTACTGCTGCATAGATCGTTTGATTTTTTAGATATACAGTTTTAATTTTTCTAATATATGTTTGGATATAACATATGTTAATTAAAAACTGTGGACCTAAAAAATTAAAATAATGTAAAGACTATGTAGTCTTTTAAATACATAGTTTTAAGCGAAAACTATAACCCTAAAAATCCAAAACGAACTATAATTGAAAATAGAATGAGTGATGCCAAATGCCCAACTTGCTCCTAGAGTCGGACGCAACATTCCTTAAAAAAACAATAAACAAAAAAAACTTCAGACGCACTTGCCAAATTGTCATTGCACAGGAGCTTTGAAAGTGAAATTTTCGGGCTGTTTGGTTCAAACTGCGGATGCCAAACTTTGCCTGAAGTTGCACACTTTGACCAGACGGAGGTTATGTTGCAGTTCTTGTATTGGAGCAAGCAACATGAGAGGTGTTCTTGAAGTGTATTACCCACCTTTTTCACAGCAGTGTTTAAGATAAAATGGCCAATGCTTGAAAATAGATAATATGATCAAAATCTGAATGGCTAAGATTACGAGTGTAACCCCTGTTAGGGCGAACTGCATAACCAACAGCAGTATCAAGTGAAATCTGGACTGCTGAACTCAAATCCATGGTTGCAGATAGCCACTGCTGCCTCCAGATACGATGCATATTTCTGCTTGCCAGAAGCATTCAAGGCGAGCTCACAAATATGTTGCATCAAAAAGCGAACATAATTGAGATAAATACCGGCACACTAACTCATTGTAATTCAGAATTTTGCACAGTAATATATCTCATCATTACCAGTAACAAATAAATCAAATGTTCTAATTATACAGCCACAGAGGATACACTACTCATCGTCATCTGTCACTCATAAGGTTAATGTCACATGGGATGGGAGATCAAAATTCACCTGCTAGTACAGTAAAGGATGTCGCGCACAGCCAACACCGTCATGAAAGCTTGCTCATGAAAAATTAGGGTGTGAAGGCATGGACTGGTTGGGGTTGCTGGAGAGTCAAGAGGGAGGGGTGAACCTCCATGGTCATTGTTTCACCCGTTTCATGCCGCCGTTACTGAAGGGGCTAGGAGGAGCACCACCTGGATGTGGACTCTCCTCTCTGAGGGGCGAATTTAACATGGCAAGTTCCCGGAGTTGCTGTCTCTTGTAGTAGTCTTGTGATTCGTCCTGTGTAGCAATTTGTAAGAATCAGGATCTAGAAACAGAAGTCAGAAAACTCGATGTCTATTCATTTGTGGTGTAAGACATAGACCATATCATTAATCTATTGGGTTAGTACTCAGTGATCAGCTTAAAAGTTAAGACAAACGGGGAGAAAAGAGCAGTTGAGGTAAGTGACAGTAGAACCTTTGCCATGTTTGGATGTTTCAGCGTATGTTTGAGATAAGCTGCAGACTGAAAAGCAGAAGGAAGATTCTTGAGAAAACATATGCATACCACTGGCTTTAATAACTCTTCAAGGATCTCTTGGGCCTTTGCAAGTCTTGCATCAATCACATTAGCAGGTAACTCAGCTTCAATCAATATATGGAGGGGCTCACTCAAGTGTTCATAGCCAGGTCTTCCCTTAAGTTGTTCCTCCTTTACGAAATGAAAAGAGCAGCAATGGTTAGTATTGTAGGCCTGCTAGATGTAATCAGAAAATAAATGCTTACTGCAAAAATGAAACACTAGAACAATCATCCAGTCATTTTAAGATACATTACATAGCCATATCTTCTTAGTTTCAGAGTAATACTTACCTTGCCAGAATCTTTAATTGAGCCCTTTCCTCTGATGAAAACACGACAACCTGTAGAGGCTTCAATCCTCTTCAAAGAGTTTCCTCTTGGGCCAAGAAGACGGCCAATAAAATTGAACTGTGCAAAAACGGCAAGTAGAATAAGTAATGGTGTCATAGTGCTGTACCATTAACCCTTGCAAAGATGACAGAAAAACATACATTAGGGTATGTATCTGTTGGCACTTCCAACCGCAAAATCTTCTTGATAATGTAAGAAGAGGGACTTTGTGGAGGCCCTTGCCAGCCCATAGCTCCTTGTGGAACACCTACTCTCTGACCGATGATAATAGAGTGTTAGTGATATAATTTAGAGAATGTAAGAAATGGGCACCTTGTTCCAAAAGATAGAGTTACTTCATTAAATAAGGACAAACATAAATCAATTCCTCCAGGTTTTCCAGGTGCTTTCTTAATATGTCCAGGATTCAGTTAGAACATTGGGAATTGCACCTAGCTCAGTTCAGTTGGTGGTAGCGGTGGTTATAAAACCCTAACCACCTAGGTTCACCTTGAATTTGGGTGCCTATTTATTTTCAATGCAAAGCCACTTATTTCCTCCTAGATTGGTTGAGTTTTTTATTCCAATTACAACTTACACGTGTTCTTCCACAACCACAAACATAAAAGTTATGTTTCTAAAACTATAAATACCCTACTTCAAACATTTCAACAACCGTTCAAGGTAAAAATGGATTATATTAACTCTCTGCAAAAGCAAATCTAAAGGAAGATGCCGGCTCTTTGTGGAGAAAAAGATGAACTTGATTTTATATTTCCACCTTCAATAGCAAGTATACACAACATTAAGCATAGACCTTTCAAGCATGGTTTGGATGTACTGCAACTCCTTTCCAGACAATGCTACAAACCAAACTCAATATGGAAGACATGCTTCTCTCCATGTCTAGTGTACAGTTCAAAGTATTCAGGTGACGTGGAAAATTTGAGATGCAGTTCTAAGTGTTGTAGAATGACAGGTTCCAGAAATTTAGTTCTGTCTCCTTAAGTCCTAGGCGTCCTAGCAGTGTGTCTCAGATAGTTAGAATGTCAGTTACATTTACACGGTTTTTGGAAGGATGTTGGCACCCCTTTTTCTCTGATCTGCGAATAGAATGGATGTGCGTTGTGACATACTCCCTCCTTCCACGTTTATAAGGCGCACACGCAAAACGAGATTCAAACTTTACGATATTTGACCAATAGTTTGTCCATCAATTTTTTCATTTTGTCATATAAATTTGACATGGTTGGATTTGTATTCAAAGGTACTTTCCAATGAGTATAAATTCATAGCCATAACTAATATAATATAAAAGAAATGAACAGTCAAAGTATGATTTAGGAGACCGTGTCATGTTATCTCATGCCTTATAAACGTGGAAGGAGGGAGTAGTATGTGTATCTAGAAATAGCAGGATATTAATTGATATTGAGAGAACCCAGCAATAGCCCGGTTGGTACCACCCGGGCTCAAAATCGGGTGCTCGCAGGATATTTGCTTAAGACAAAGCCAAGTGGACATCTCTCCTTGTGGCTTTTTTTAATATATAATTGATATTGATATTTTTGTTTCCTTGATAATCTACAAGGATCCAGTGGTAACTGTTAATCCAAATCATAAATGTTGAAAGGGGGAAGGGGAAAGTATATTAACAGCATAAAACGGAAGAGAAATTGGTGATAATCCAAATTCCATCTAAAAACAGCTGGGATGTCAAAAAAGAAACGCTTCATGGAGCCCATAGAACACCTGTTGGCTTATTATCTATCTATGTCTATAAAAGTGTATGCATGCTTATTTACTCCTTGAAAGCCGACTTTATTTTTGAAGGGCCTTGATAAACAAACTTGATAACCGCATAGATACTTATATGCCGTGGATCATAATCCTTGCACGATTGCTCTTCAGAAAATACATAGCAACTTATACCTTTAGCCACATCTCTTATCTGGCATCATCTTTTTGTAGAAAGGTTTTAAGAGCTCCAAGCGAAAATATATGCTAGATGACTGACTGACTGAAGTGTATCGTGATAACCAGCAATTTACCTCTGAATGCATCCCATTCCATGGACTAAAACCGTTCCCACAAAAACTTGGCATGGGAGGTGACGGATGCATCTGGTTCGGGCTTGTGACTGGAAACCTCTCAAAGTCCCCAGCACCATGTTGGCGTCGCATATTTGACACCCGCATTATTTCTGGTAACATGCATCGATAAGCAAGCGTTAGTACATAACACTGATGTAAGAACATTAAAAAAAAACATCCTGCCACTGAAGAGCAGCCATTGTATTTGCTAAGGACAGTCGAGATTTTTCATCCCATCAAAACCCACGCCACACAAATATTGCAGCTGAAATCGAAAGACAGTCATCAAGAAGTTTTCATCAACGGAGGCACTGGCCGTGTAGGACAGCAAGAGAAATTCGAATCTACCGCAGCAATGCTATCAGCACAAGAAACATAGCAACAGGAGGATCTTTTCATAATCCACGGATCGAAACACTAACCTTGATTAAGCAGCCTGCTGCAGATTGGGAGCACCTGCATGAACGGCCCCAGCTTCTGATGCTCCTGAAGCAAGTCCGCTAGGTACTGGCTGCAGCCACCGGCAATCCAATCCCACCCAGACACAGGAGGAAAAACAAGGCGCGGATCAGAGGGACTCCCCAAAGCACCGAAGAGCCAATCTTTTCGCTCTCCCGAGAAAACCCAACCCCAAACCAACCCCCATCGCCGAGGCTTACCTGCCTACGTCCGGCGGCCCCGGGGGCCTGACCTGCGGCGACATGGCCCTCCCGGGGGAGAAGCAGGCGTCCGTACCGTGCAGGCCGTCCATGGCGGCGCGCGGCGGCCGGGTCGGGATGGGGCCGCCCGGGTGCCAATCGGGGGGCGCGAGCCGCACGGGAGTGGAGGAAGAAGAGGAGAGGATGGAGAGACGGGGTGTGTGTTTTATCGCGGTGTCTCGTTTTCTTTTCTCGTTGCGGTGGCAATAGCCTTTTTTGGGAAAATCTCGGCAAAACCCTGCGCCCGGCACGACGGGTTGCGTCATCGCGGCATCATCCCCTCCCCCTCTGCGGGCAGGCCTCTCCTGCGTGCTTTGCCCCGTAGGGTTTATAAACCCCCTGCCGCCCAGGGCAACTGCAGGATACGCATCGAGCTACTTGCCATATTCTGCATTACCGACGGACTTTTACTAGGGATACACCATGGGGCTGGTGTCCGCATCTTTTCTTGAAGGTTGAAGCTGTACGGTACAGAGCTCTGGAAAGGTTCACCGTACTCTTGGATTCCATAGTGACAATATTGTAACATGATCATCACACTATTTATCTAAAGAACAAAAGGCACGTTAATATTATATGCACGCAAGATTTTAACAGTATAAATAACTTACTTTTAGATTTTAATTATTTTAGTTGTCTCCTCTCTTTTATTTTTGTTCTAGTATCAATGATTCATATACAGTATATGGTATATCATAAACTTTTTAATAGTAAAGGTGTATAATATATCATTATTTTTAGAGTTGTTTAGAGCACGAACCTAACGATCTTAGCACCTCATATGTTACAATGACAATGGCAAATAACGTGTTTACGACCAACAATCTTTTTCGATATTTGGTGACCATGTGTTGTTAGAATTAGTGATCATAACATCCATGTACACATATCATGATAGTTAATCATAGTGTCATGTCGCACCGCCACAATTATATTGAGATGGCAATATATATACTCATATCGCGCTATTTAGTTAATATCCGACGGCGACGTGATGCCAGTAGAGTTAACACTTTATATCTGATATGTAATATCCTGTGTTGCTAAAATCGATAACGACTAGATATATCTAATGTCATGCTACATGGCCTCTACAATTTGATGAGCTTAAGTGGGTCTATACAAAATATTAAAATCCGAGATGGTCAAACCCAAACGATTGAAAATTCATGTAGCTGAACGGTTGTAACATATTTCTTCTTCACGAACGACACAACACATTGAAAATCTCATCATATCGAGCCAAGGAGGCGAAAGAGAACCTGTACAGGGCTTGCTGGTTGACCAACCCTTTGGAGCCTTTTTTTTTCCCCCTTGATGAACAGATCCCCCTTGAGGACTTTGGATAACCCTTCGGCACGTCTCTCTACGGCCCCGAAGCTGGCCGGGCAGGGAGAATCGCCGCACCCCACCCCGTCCACACGTGCGGCGGCGACGCACAAGCAGGCGCCACCGGCGAGCGCCCGCCGTGCCTGTGCCACCCCCCTACGCTGCGCTACTCCACACTAGTGTACGTGCCTCTGGCCCGCCCTCGGCGATTTCTAAAACGGCGACCGTACATCGGAAACGGGGGACACGCACATGTTCGCCGCATGCGGTGCTGCCGGGATTTTCTTTAATTTTCTCCTCCCCGGCGACGAGACGAGACGAGACGACGACGACGCCACCCCCCACCCCGGCGCGCACGTTCGCGCGGCGATCGTGTCGTCTCCACTCCACCACGTGCTCGGCTGCTCGCCTATTGCCGCAGGTGGCGAAGCGGTGGGATGGGACGCTCGCGCTGGAGGCCGGGGGCGGGGATAGATACGCATACGACGCGTTGGGCATAGGATGCTCTGCTCCGGTGCCGGTGCCGGTGCCGGTGCCGGGGAGGGGGGGCGTACGTACGTCCGGGGCGCGGCAGCGGCAGCGCATGTTGGGGGGCAGGTGCGATGCGGCCGTGCGGGGGCACGTTGATTGTCCAGTCCAGTTCGAGTGGTGGGGAAACTGGTGACGGTGGGGGAGGGTCTCGTTAGTGTTTTGATGCGGTTGGCTTTGGCTAGGAAGATACGGAGTACACACACGACGCTGGGTTTACTGTGCTGGCACATGCCGGCAGTCGTGCGGAAAAAAAAATATAATATATGAGAAGAGCTTAAAAAAAAACAATGGATCCATGGCGCCTGGAGAGTGATCTCTATTTTAAGCCCAAGTGGAGGGAGTATACGTAGTATCGGTAAACTCGGCGTAACGAATAGGTATAGTACAGGAGTAAAAAAAACAGTTAGAAAAGCGTCGGGGGCCTGGCATATTATGGAGTCACCGACCCCGGCGCCATATAGGCGCCTGCGACGCCCACGAGGCACGAGCGGTGTTTGTTGTCACGGCCGGGTGAAGCTGAAAAGGGCGCCTGGCCCAAAGACAAAAGCGCCATCCCCCTCGCTGTGCCGTGTGCTGCGTGCTGTGCGGGGTGTTCGTTCTCTTCTCTCCCACAGTCCCACTCGGCCACTCGGCGCTCGCTTTCCCTGCCCCCTCCGTGCCCCGTGTAAAGCACCAGTATTTTGGGGGCTTTTGGCACAAATCCAGGCGCCACTGTCACCCACCGGATCCCTCCCCTTCTCCCACCGATGATGCCCTCGGAATACTCCAGCGCCGGGCCCACCGGATTCCCCGACCCGGCCACGTCTCTTTGTCCCGTCTCGCGGACGCAGGAGCTATACAACTACAAGTAGTATTTTTTTTCTTTGTTTCTTATTTATTTTTTTCGCGTGAATTTTAGGGGGATAGCGATCGCGACACATCGGCTAAATGGTTATCCTATCTCCACACACGATCGAGTGCATGAGTGGTCTCTAGTCTGGGTGGTCGCTGTTGGAGCCCATCGATCTGTCAGAATTCCTTGAACGGGATAGCGGGAATAGAGACAGTTTTCAGTGCATCTGAATATCTAATATCTAACACATCAAATTAATTGGGTTGCCAGGACAAACTTGGGTGGGCAAGACCTGACTAGTCCAGGAGAGAAATACGAGTGGCGGAGTAAATATATTTAATTCGTTCTCCTTGTTACATATAATAAATCTTTGGAGAAAACTGAGAATTCAATAATTTAGGTTTTTACCGAGACATATTCTCAATAAATTGCGTGCTTGTCAATAATAAAACGTATCTATATGACTTTGTAGCTTCTTGGGTGGATTGATTGGAGCGTTGAACTCCTGTTCGACTTGAGTTTGAAGTATGATATCTTTGTAAAACAAAGTTCTGACAAGTCTTCTCCACCCAGTCGAGTTTTTTCTCGGATGAGTTTGTCAAATATAAAATCTGTGACGCCTGTTAACTTTTTTTTCTGCGAAAGCCGTCAACCTAACCTCTTGAAGACTTGTATGGAAATGGAAGGATGATGTACCTGTCAATATAAATGAATAGGTTTTTGCATAGGGACGGAAGCAAAAATGTGAGCTCATTTTTTTTTTTTGAGAATCATGTGAGCTGAAACTGAAAAGCACTCGGAACGACTGAAATTTTCTAACAGGCCCAGCAAACGATCCAACAAGCCCAACAAAGCCTACCAACCTCCTCAACACGAAAAGCCCACCTCGAGAATCCGAAAAGCCCAGCCCACATCAATTCATCATCACCCGGAAGGTAGGCTCCAGACTTCCCAGAGTCACCATCTCTGTGTCCGTCCATTGGCTCACGCCGCGGCCGCCCCATTTCCCCTTGGAGATCTCGCCGCCGCCGCCGTCGACCCCCGCCGCCGCCTCGTCCTCCTCCCCGTTCCGTCTTCCCCGATGGCGCGGCTGCACTGGCTGGAGGCCATCCTGCCGCTCGGCATCATCGGCGGCATGCTCTGCATCATGGGCAACGCCCAGTACTTCATCCACAAGGCCGCGCACGGCAGGGTACGCCCTCGTCCCCTCCACCCCTTCCCCCACCCTCTCCCTCTCCCGATCCGAATCCAACCCCATGCTGACCCTCTGCATCGCGTGTGTGGGTGGATTGATGCAGCCGAAGCACATCGGGAACGATATGTGGGACGTCGCCATGGAGCGCCGCGACAAGAAGCTCATGGAGCAGTCCTCCGGCAAGTAGGTGCGGATCTGGCCCCCCGCCTCTGCTCTCTATGTCTGTTGCTGAGATTCCCCCTTGGGTTCAGTCTCCGGGATGATTGGCTGTGGTGGGATTCGTGGGGTGCGCTGCGGGATGATTCTAGGGTTTGGGCTCGATTCGGGTCTGGTTTAGGTTGGTAATTGCACTCTCTCGTGGTCCAAGGAGGTGGGGTTTGATCATAGTGATGGAAAATCGAGCATCATAGTGAATTGGTTGTTATTCACTGTCAATTGCAAGTTATTTTGTCATTGCAATGAAAATGGGAGAGGCCAACTTATTTTCATCCCAGTAGTCTACTCCTCTGAGCTTATCCTGCTATACAACTATTGAAGTATTGATAGCTCTCTGCAAGGAACAGGAAACCTTCCTAAGCCACAGATGAATGCTCGAAACTACAATTTTTTCACAATAATTAGCAGATTTTGGTATCAGACTCATCGTGTTATAGTGTTCAGCTCATACCTATAATCAACTTGTGCCTGCTTTCAACTTTGTCTTCTCTTACTCTGTTCTATGTGAGAACAAAACCTTCTACTCATTGATAACACTCCTGCAGATAATTTCCACTTTTGTTTGCTCACTGTCTATGCCATTGCTTGATGTCTGTTTCTGTCAATTATGTCTGCCCTTGTCCACACACTCTTTCCGAAGCTGTGTGTGTCATCACTGTCTACAATCTGGTACCACATCATAAACCAGTGTTGCCAAATTACTATGAAGTTAACTGAATGCAAAATATACTATCAACAGATGTTATTCTGTCTTTGCAGTATTGACAACACTCATTGAATTTTTTATGGTATATATTTGCTAGTAACCAGAATGGACAAGAAAAATGTGCTGAACCAATAATTCCACTAACAAATTATCTTCAGTTCTTTCTTTTTTTCCGGGTTATTTTTTTCACTTTTCATCCTATACAGCACTAAGTTACAGTGTTATTTTTAATAGCTCCCTATTGTTGGGCAAGGAAGAAATGCAAAAATAAAATGCCAACTTCTAATTGATGGTAGTGTGTTTTTTTTTACCGAAGTCGGGAGGGGAAGACCCTACCTATTTTTTTATTCCAAACCCAATTATTCGCTCCCACAGGGAGTTGAACTTGGGTCTGCTGGGTGCTACTCAGGTTCTCTAACCACTAGGCTAGAGACCCTTTCACATGGTAGTGTGTTTTTGATAACTAATTGTTGTCATTTGGCAGATTATGTAGAAAAGATGGGATAATATTAAAGAAGACTATCTATTTAGAAAAAAAAACACGAATAATAATAAGGGAGACTATCCCATTTGCGATCTGCTGGTAGTATATTGTGATATGTCCTGTGGACTCAGTTAGCTGAATGCAAAATATCTTATCAACAGATTTTATTCTGTCTATGCAGTATGAATAACACTAGTTGAATTTCTTTTGTTGCAATTTCCTATGGTATACATTTGCTAGTAGCAAGACTGGACATGAAAAATGTGCAGAATCAATAGTTCTGGTAATAGATTATCTTCAGTCCTTTCTTCCTTTTGCGAGTCAGTCTTTTTTCGCTTTTAATCCCTATGCAGCTCTAAGTTACAGTGTTATTTTCATAACCCCCTATTGTTGGACTAGGAAAAAACACAAAAAGATGCCAACTTCTAATTGATGGTAGTGTGTGTTTTCATAACTAAATATTATATTTGGCAGATTTTGTAGAAAAAAGGGGATAATAGTAAAGAAGACTATCTATTTTGAAAAAAAAGTAGTAGTAATAATAATAATAAGGGAGACTGTCCATCTGGCTTCTGATGGTATGTTGTGATATGTCCTGTGGACTTAGTTTTCCTTCAGCTTATTTACTTTATTCTTTGTAGCCATTGTGGGGATGCCACTGACTGTAGCTGCTTGGTAGCCATGTCAATATTTGTACTGAAATGGTAATGTATGTTCTGCAGGGTATTGATCGGCCTCAAACTTTTCCAGATGTTGAACAACTCTCTAGTTTCCTTGTATAATGGGAACCAAGGTTTTATGGTTTTTCTTGAAATCTCAAACAATTGTGAGAATAATGTGTATCTGGAATCTGTTTAATTGAACAAAGTTGGTTTCCTTCGTCAATTGTGTACCCCCATTTCTTTCCTCCTCTGGAGCAGATTCGTTAAGAAGATAACACTGTTCACAGTTATGACTTTTGGCAAGAATGTTCTGATATGTCCATTGTAGATTCAGACGGGTAGGGCTTCTAATAAAATAGAACGATATTTGTATGTAGTCAATAATTGCTGTTGTTTCTGAAGGACCCAGAGAATGAGAACACTATACAGAGTCACAGCAACCTACTCACCTGACAGAAGAATGTTTGATCACTGGATGTTGATGTTATGCTCAACAGAGTTCCATTATTTTCACCCGGATCGGGTGAGTTCTTATGAATCACATTCAACAAAATCCCAATAACAAATCAGAGACAACACTTTGTCCTCTACAAGCATGCGCAATTTATCCTGCCTCCTTTCGTCAGCCGGCGGTCGTCGTTCCAGGTGACGAGCCGTCATTCTTGCCGCCGCCGCTGTTTGTTCTCAGCGTCCGAGGGGATTCGTACTCAACCGTGTCGCCGCAGTTCGTGCTCAGCCTCCGCGGCGACTCGTAGCCGTCCGTGTCCAGCTTCCGCGGCGACACGTTGCCCATGGCGCCGCCGCTGTTCGTGTTCGGACTCGGCGGCGACATGGCGCCGCCGCCTCTTTTCGGGCTCGGCGGCATCCGCGGCGACCCTGCGTGGCGAGAGGGCGACTGCGGGGCGGTGCCCGGGCCGGCCGCCTGCGCCTGGTGGTGCTCCTCTTCCTCCTGCACGAGGTGGGACGACGAGGACGCGCCGCGTTCTTGGTACTGCTCGTCGGCGTCGTCCTCGTCTTCCTCCTCGATGTCGTCGTCGTCGTCTTCGTCGTCGAGGTTGACGACGTCCTGCATGTTGAGCTGGTGGTACTCGACGATCTCCCGCAGGAACCGGTTCTCGTGGGCGTACAGCGTGTTCTCGTGCGCCAGCCGCGCCTTCTCCGCCAGCAGCGTCTCTAGCTGCTGCCGTATCTGTCAGGAGCAACACGAAGCGCGCAGGCACAGGGGTGTCACGACACGAGGACTTCATCGCAATAATATCACATCGCCTCGCCGTTGGTTGGTCACGTTAATTACGTACCATGTCCTCGTCGGCGTCGGGGTTGCCGTCCCGGAGCTGGCGGTTCTCCTCCTCCAGCTGCGCGCACCGCTCCTTGGAGAAGGCCAGGTCGGCCTTCAGATTCTTCAGCTCCCGCTGCAGCAGCTTCACCTTGGCCGCCATGGCGTTCGCTACCTGTGAGGGGCACATAATGCCAACGTCGAAGGTGTTCATTCTTAAGTTCTTTGATAGAATGATAGGCAGAACGCATTTCACATTTCGAGCTTCTAACGTTGTCGCATCGCATCTACGGCCACATTATTTATCCTAACGCACAAAAAAGGAGGCACCTTACGTCGCGAGAGGCCTTGATCTGCGGCGACTCCACGTCGCCCAGAATCGGCGATTCGGGGCTGACCAGGTTGGCGCTCCGGAAGTCCATGCTGCACGCCTTCCTCCTGATCTGCAGCTTCCGGTTAGCAACGACACTGCTGCCGCTGCCGGCGGCGGCGGCGGC
>OAMR01000639.1:252837-277632 GCA_900205405.1 Echinochloa crus-galli | reverse complement strand
CGAGAGAGAACGAGGATGTGGCGGCGTACAGGTACACAGCCAGGCCGGCCGGGATCGTCGACAGGCCGTCCACCTTGTGTACTCATCCGCGTGTTGCTGCCGCGAGCTGTTTGCATCATATCGATCGCGCTCCCGCCGCCCGGTCCTGCCACTGCCAGCTAGGTTAATTAGCTCCGATCCTCTGCACGCCGGTCACGTGGCATAACCGTTCAGTTTAAACTGGTTCAGATACATTAGTCTTTGTCCCATGACAGTTAGTGATTCAATGCACATGATCGAAACAGTATAAACCAGGTATCTGTCAAGTGTCTGGAGACGCCCGAAACACCACTTTACAAGAACCATTCCATGCATACAGGATCGTTCGCATAGAAAGCTCTCAACAGACATTACATTCTTTATAAAAATACTTAGGGTACGAGTTATTACAAATCATACAGCATAAAACTTAAATGCAAGTTAACAACGCTAAAAGTTTTTGGAGGAAATGTATAGTGCGTACGTATATTTGATCATCTCAAATCAACAAGGCGTGAACTGACCAGAATGGTTTTGGTCGTGAACCCAGCGTCATTAATGGCACCGCTTTCGCGCGGTGTCCAAGATCTGGTTACTGCCGTGGCCGTGGTACACATCGACGTGCGCCGCCGCGCCGGGCCGAGTCAAGGCAACCACACCTGTACGTACGTCCGGACGCACACACGGCTGCCGCCAGCGTCACCTCGCTGCCTGCCCAGCGCGTGTATGTATGGACACGGGAGCAGCCGCCGTTGGAAAGACACGGGCCAGGCACGTAGCGAACGCCAGCGGCATGCAGCTGCACGGGTAGTCGTCGGCGTCGGACGACTGTCGGAGTCGGCATGCACGCAGCGGGACCGCGGCGGGCGTTGGTCGGGGTAAGCGCAGCGCGGGCGGGAGGTCGACACGTCGGGGTGGCGGCACCACCGCACCCGCGTGGGCGAGCGCGATGCGGCAGGCGGGCAGGCAGGGCCATCAGGCCGCGGCGGCCGGCTTTCCTTTCGGGGCCTCTGGTCCTGCGCGCCTGGCACACGTCCGTTCCGGCCGCGTCACCGATCAGCAGCGCATGCATCGGCGACAGCGAGCGGGTGGGCCGGTGTTGTGCGTGGCACCACACCGATGCATGAATGCATGATGCACCCGATTCGTGGGCACGGCACGGACGGAATCCAGGACTCCGGCATGCCGGCTAAGCTCCGCTACCTCCTTTCCTTGGTATTGGTAGACCGTGGGGGCGGCTACGATGGTGGAAGCCAGCGACAATATTACGCTGCAGTATATCACGTATGTCCTCTAACATCGTCATTCAATTCTATGCCAGCTACTACTCCCTCCGTACAAGTTTGATATACGTATTTGAGAAAAAATAAAGTCTAAAATTGATATGTGTATTTATTGTTAGAGTCTGTTCAGTCTTACTATTCAATGCATCCATTTCCTAGTACGACGGTGGGAGATACGAAACATCAATATACTCCGTAGAATGTAGTAATAGTTTTACATGTTTATGTGCATCCATGCCCCCCCATAGTTCCAGAAATTCTGGGGATGAGCTGAAATGTTCAAGAGAACGTATCTCGGCGAGAATCAGAGAGCAACAAACTTTCAGATGACAAAAGCATAATTATTGGGAAGTCTTTGGTATGAATTCAAACATAAATTACTTTTAAGATTTTCTATGCGCCAAGGAGACATGCAAGCTGGTATCGGTCGCTCCTTGATCGATGTGCAATCGTGTGACATTGTGGCAGATGCAATCTGCTGCACAAACTTGAGTTAAACACATAGCTGAACAGTTACCTGACTTGGTTGAGGCTTGAGATACTGGTGCCGTGGTGTTATGTGCATCTAACCTGCTTTGTTGGACTCATTAGTCTTTTGTTGCTGGGCATCTCTACATGTAAAGTATCTGCTTCTAACATTCCTTTTCATTGCTGAACAGAATTAGAAATGCTCACGCACAACAATTTTTTGTAGAGCTCAAGTACACCTAAACATCTCGTGTATTTATGAGCTGCCTTAGGTGAGTTTAAACGTTTGATCCTGAGTTGCACTCAAATGGTTTGTATGTGTGGCAGTAATCAGAGCAAAATAAATCATGAGTTAGGAATTCCTTTGGACCCCAATTGTTTTGCCATGCAATTAGAAAGCGGAATGTAATAATATGAGTTGATTAAATTCATTATTGAGTCATTCTGTCACAATTGTGTGTTGATCACCTGATGCTTTCATCCAATTCCGCAATACTGCCTCTTCCCTTCGGAAATTTGCGATGAACTGACGGCTGTACCGCATGGATTGGCCATGCGGTGCGTCGCTCCATCCGTCCCTGTGTTCGCCGGCACCTGACGCTGTGGGTGCGTCGCCATCAGCAGTGAAGAAGCAAGGAGTATACTGGCCATTGAGGCATTTAGGCATGATTGCTCGGCCACGGCAATTAGTAGTGCTTCGGAGGCCTCAGCATCTACTGCTTATGTCGAGAAGCTCTGCAGATCTGGCAACCTTGTTGATGCTGTTCGTGTTCTGCGGCGTCTGCGTGATGAGCAGATCGATGTTGACCTGGACACATTTAACTTGTTACTTCAGCAAGCAGCTGAAGCCAACAGCTTTGCTCTTTTTGCCAAAGTGTTCAGGTACTTGCTGCTTTCAAAACTTGCTCCTGATTCAACGTCATACATGAATGTCGCCAAGGTCCTCCAGAAGTTGGATGGGTGTGAATTGATACTCAAGTTTGTAAGAGAAATTTTGGAAATAACACAGGATAAAGATCCTGCAGTAATGAATCGTATTATCTTTGCCACGGCTAAATACGGAGACATTGATAAAAGTTTGGTCATCTTTGAAGAGCTGAAAAAGGATCAAACCAGCTTGGATGTTGTCACGTTCAACACTATCTTGGACATGCTAGGGAAAGCAGGTCGAGTGGATCAAATGCTTCATGAGGTGAAGGTAATGGAAGAACTTGGCCATTATCCTGGCATTGTGACATACAATACCATAATAAACTGCTTGCGAAGGCTTGGGAGATTAGATCTGTGCAAAAGATTTGCAGGGGAAATGCTTGAGAGAGGCATCAATCCAGATCTTAGAACATACACAGCACTCATTGATTGTTTCGGACGGGCTGGCCATATTACTGAAGCCCTGGAAATGCTTGACAAGATGAAGATGTCTCATAAACCTTCAGTTTATGTCTATCGCGCACTGATCAGTGATGTGAAAAAGGCTGGACAGTTTGAACTAGTCCAAAAGCTCTCTGAAGAGATGAATTCAAGTGCATCAGATTTATTAGGACCTGAAGATTTCAAGCAAAAGAACAAGGGACGAAGGTTCAGGGATAAAAGATGAGAGGGCCTGAATATTCTGTCCCAACAATGTGCATCCATGCCCCATAGTTCCAGAAATTCTGGGAATGAGCTGAAATGTTCAAGAGAATGTATCTCAGTGAGAATCAGAGAGCAAGAAACTTTCAGATGACAAAAGCATGATTATTGGGAAGTCTCTGGTATGAATTAAAACATGAATTACTTTTAAGATTTGCTATGCGCCAAGGAGACATGGCAATCTGGTATTGGTTGCTCCTTGATCGATGTGCAATCGTGTGACATTGTGGCAGATTCAATCTGCTGCACAAACTTGAGTTAAACACATAGCTGAACAGTTACCGGACTTGGTTGACTGGTCGAGGCTTGAGATGCTGGTGTCATGTGCATCTAACCTGCTTTGTTGGACATCGCTCATATTAGTCTTTTGTTGCTGGGCATCCCTACATGTAAAGTATGAGCTTCTAACGTTCCTTTTCATTGCTGAACAGAATTAGAAATGCTCAAGCACAACCATTTTTTGTACAGCTCAAGTATAACCATGCACCTAAACATCTCGTGTATTTATGAGCTTCTTTAGGTGAGTTTATATGTTGGATCCTGAGTTGCACTCAAATGATTGTATGTGTGGCAGTAGTCAGAGCAAAATAAATCATGAGTTAGGAATTCCTTTGGACCCCAATTGTTTTGCCATGCAATCAGAAAGCGGAATGTACTCTTTTTTTTTCTTGAACACAGGAGCTGTGTGTCTTTGTATTAAAGATAGAGCGGTCCGAGCCACAAGCCGATACCACGGCATGGTTAGTTTTTAGAAAACGGAATGTACTGATATGAGTTGATTAAATTCATTCTTGAGTCATTCGGTCACAGTTGTTTTGATCACCTGATGCTTTCATCCTATTCTTTAATACTGGCTGTGTTCACTTCCAAAAATTCTCTCTCCAAAATTCACTATTCACCCATCACATCAAATCTCTTTCACCATATATGGAGCATTAAATGTAGATAAATAAAAAAACTAATTGCATAGTTTTTATGTACACGACGAGACGAATATTTTGAGCCTAGTTAAGTCATGATAGGACATTGTTTACCATAAACAAACGAAAAGTGTTACAGTGACTTTTTCACCTTTTTCACCAAATTCTAAGGGACTAAACACAGCCACTGTCTGTTCCCTTCGGAAATTTGCGATGAACTGACGGCTGTACCGCATGGATTGGCCATGCGGTGCGTCGCTCCATCCGTCCCTGTGTTCGCCGGCACCTGACGCTGTGGGTGCGTCGCCATCAGCAGTGAAGAAGCAAGGAGTATACTGGAGCTGTCTGTATGCAGGACGTCGAGCAAGTTGGGCTTTAGCAATATTTTCTGCAGGAAAAAGTCTATTTTACGTCCCTCGCGTTTAGCCGCCGTTCGCTTTTCGTCCTCTAAGTGCAAAACCAGAAATCTTTGGTCTTCAAGTTTCAAAACTGTACGATTTACATCCCTCGGCAGTTTCGACGGCGGTTTCGATGACGTGGTGGCGGTTTTACCGACGTGGCGTGCTTAAAATGGCTGAAACTTTAATCATATAAAACCGTAAAAAAATGATAAAAATATGTACACTTTTTTTACCTTCCTTATGAGCATCTTTACACAGTGGAGTCAATTATTACATGTTTGATATTATTTTGTTGTCGAAATAAAATAGGCAAGAAAAGATGCCATAGAACTTGTAAAATGCATAGTATATTTTTAAAATATTATAAAATAGTAAATCCAACTTCTGTGTGCCTCTAGTGAGTGTCTCCATCTAGTAGAGTGGTTTGTTTATATATTAAAAGTTTTTATACGGTAGAGTAAGTTATGTTTGTGCATATGCTAAACATAATCCTATTATAATTGGGTGCTTATGCAAAGGAGTTGCATAATCTAATATGTAAAGAAAATAACTATGATAGATGGACACACTCACCAGAGGCACACATGAGTTGGATTTACTATTTTATAATATTATAAATATTTACTATGCATTTTACAAGTTCTATGGTATCTTTTCTTGCTTATTTTATTTTGATAAGAAAATAATATCAAACATGTAAATAAATGACTCCACTGCGTAAAGATGCTCACGAGGAAGACAAAAGAATTGGATTTATATTTTTATCTTTCTTTACGATTTTATATGATTTTTTAAAGTTTCAGCCATTTTAAGGACGCCATGTCAGCGCGCCACGTCAGCGAAACCGTCGCCACGTCAGCGAAACCACCGTCGAAACCGCCGAGGGATGTAAAACGCACGGTTTTGAAATTTGAAGGACCAAAGATTTCTAGTTTTGCATTTAGAGGACGAAAAGCGAACGACAGCTAAACGTGATTGACGTAAAATAGACTTTTTCCTTTTCTGCAAGGATGTCGTGAGCCAACTGAGAAGGGCTCCTATGGCTGGGCTTTTCGGGAAGAGGATATATGTAGGCCCAATGCTCAGCGCTCTCTAAGTACTGCTATTGAAAATTTCAGGGTTTTTTTTTAGTGGGGCTGGGTTCATTTCCCACCGAAAAACGGCTACTACACTATATTCTGAAGTGCTGTCAACAGGGGATTCTCCGTGCAATGGCACTCCTGATCACCCCCTCTCAACTCTCAAGAGATCATAAACGGAAACGTATAGACGTATAGTGCGTCTATTTGATAATCTCAAATCAACAAGGCGTGAACCGATCAGAGTGGTCTGGCCACGAACCCAACGTCATTGATGGCACCGCTTTCGCGCGGTGTCGAAGATCTGATAGTGCCGTGGCCGTGGTACACATCTCCGTGCCGCGCCGGGCCAAGTCAACCGCACCTGTACGGCTGTACGTCCGCACGCAGACGGCCACGGCTGCCGCCAGCGTCACCTCGCTAGCTGCCTTCCCAGCGCGTGTATGGACACGCGAGCAACCGTTGGAAAGACACGGGCCAAGCACGTAGCGAACGCCAGCGGCAGCTAAGCACGGGGCATCGGGGCGGCAGCGTCGGAGTCGGCAATACTCTCGGCAGCGTGCAGCGGGACCGGGCCGGCGGGGCGCGGGCGGGAGCTCGACACGTCGCGGTGGCGGCACCACCGCGCCCGCGTGGGCGAGCGCGATGCGGCAGGGGCAGGGGCGCAGGGCCATCAGGCCGCGGCGGCTTTCCTTTAGGGGCCTCTGGTCCTGCGCGCGCGCCTGGCACACGTCCATTCCATTCCGGCCGCACCGATCGATCAGCAGCGCATGCCCGACCCCCAGCGAGAACGAGCGGGGTGGGCCGGTGTTGTGCGTGGCACCACACGGCCGGCATGCGTGATGCGCCCGATTCGTGGGCACGCGGCACGGACGGAATCGAGGCCTCCGGCATGCCAGCTAGCCTCCGCTCCCTCCTTTCTTCCTTCCTTGGTAGACCGTGGGGCGGCTACGATGATGGAAGCCAGCGACAATGACGCGGGGGTATATCACGTACAGTATGTCCTCTATAAACATCGCCATTCTATGCTAGCTAGCCCCGAACAGAAGATTCCCGTGCTACGGAGTACTTCGTTTAGGGCTTCTTTGGCAACTGCTTCCCTGTCGGGGATCCCTGCCCCTTCCCGGGAAATTTGCTCGACTTAGACAGGCTGGGCGTCCTTCCCCGGGAAGGCTGCCCCGGGTTGAAGGGGTTAAACTAGCTCTTAGGAAGGTCTCTCAGAAGAATGCCGAACATCCGCGTGGTCCGTCCGTGTAATAAGTGTAACTGAGAGAAAATAATAATAATCAAACAGCGTGTATACAAGTTCTAGTAGGTGGGCCGGGTTCCAGTCCGGTTTGTTTCCCGGATCCGTAAACACACACATATCTCTGCTTGGAGCAGTGGGCCTGTTACCTGTGAGTCTAGGAACCGAGGACGGGTCCGCTAGCTGTTTGAGTGTTTGACCGATGACCACACACTCTCACCGTCTTGCCGATCCTTTTGAATCGGTTCCACGTGCCTGTCAATCGCAATATACGGATGATTGCTTCTTCAAACAGTGGATATGGATGCTAGTGCCATACTCCCTCCGTCCCAAAAAAGAAGATACTCTAAAAATTCTAGAACAGATTAACAAGAAAGTAAAATGATCTTAATTGCCCCTAAATATTAGCCATATTTAGCATTAATTGGTTGTTACATGCATATGCATCTTCTAAATATAGTAAAATGATTTGTTTTTTAGACAAATTTCGAATCCCAGAGTGTCTTTTTTGGGACAGAGGGAGTAGAAGATACTTAGGGATGTTTGGATCACCTCTGTATACTAAAACAAAGCTAGTAAAGTTTAATAACTTTTGGGGCTAAAGTTCCAAACAAAAGGGGCTAAAAGAGGAAGCTTTTAAGGGACGTCCCTCATTTATTGCAGTGTAGAGAGGAGGAGGAAGGGATAGTTTTGTCTTTCTGTATAGCATTAGTGACACTTTAATCATAACCTGATCTAAACAGGGGTATTTAACTTTTGTAGTTGTTTTTAATGCTTACATTTTAGTACTTAAGGATCTAAATAGACCCTTAGTGTTCTGGTGGAGTTATACTCCCTCTGTTCTGAAAAACTTGACGTTTAGGACAAGGTTTGAGTCAAACATTGGGAATATAAATCATCAATAATTTTTAAATTGTTGAGTTTACAAATGTGAAAACTGTATGAATAGATTTGTCTAGACAAGTACTTTCATAAAAGTATACATATATCACTCTTTGATAAATATTTTTATAATAACAAGAGGTCAAAGTTGTATTTTAAAGACCGTGTCGCTGTCCTAAACGTTAGGTTTTTCAGAACGGAGGGAGTACGCGCATAACTTAATATGGTTCTGGTTTGGGATTTATAAGGGCATTCATATGACCCGAATATTATGGATCCAACTTGGTGTAAGCACAGTACACCCTTGTCTGTTGGCATAGCCTTTGAGATTATATATCAGATTTTTCAGGCTTATGAATAAAAAATAAGACCATCATTAGAGGAGTGCGTGTTTTCTAAGCCTAAAATCGTTTGATAATATCACAATACATAATTATATATGTATTATTATCGGAAGTAAAAAATATTGGTTATTCTTATATATGCTCTTTATTTTTACATTCCCCTCTTTTAGTGACTACACGGACGATCATATACATATGGCCGGAATTATGTTCTCACTATGCATCTGCACATGCACATCTATGTACAAAAATAAGCCACACGTTTCCGGCCTCAATGATAATAACGATATGATAATTAACATTCAGGGCATGTGCTAGCGCTACACCATTTCAAAGTTGACTAGGTTGATGTAGAACCATCCAATAATACATGCTTACTTCCAACTCCTTTTTACAATGTAATGACACGTATGATCGATGAAACGACTGAGACACACCGCCACACCACCTGAATGTCATATCAAACGTCCCCGTCTTTCCTTGCAGGTTAAACACACTCTATTTGAACAGAGGTATCCAAAAAAATCAATTATTGTCCTCAATAAGCAATCGCCAATCATTGTTAGGTTGATTGACTTCATCACCGCTACAGTACGTTGACAATTAATGATAATTCGATCATGATCATCTCACATCAGCTAGTGGCTATTGAGCGGTGTACATCTGTGACACAAAGGCCATTAGATAGAATACTACTGCAACACACTACTCCAATAAATACATGCAAGGAAGCAAGCTTAGCCTGTTAATTGTCATGGAGAACTCCCGGTGACTTGGGCTTTGGGGACTTTTTCTTCAAGGCCGGCCGTTGGGGCTGGGCTGTTATTTTGGTCGTGGAGATCGGATCGGATAATTAAGCCCAACTCAAAAAGCATTGGTTTGGAAATTTTCAGGATTCGATGGCTTCATTTCATCACCTACTAGTTCTCCTAAAAAAAAAATTCATCACCTACTAGTGAAAAGATATCCCTCAAAGAAAAAACTACTGAAAAAATGTCCGCGGCATTCTGGAAGTGTTTTCAACCAAGAAGTCCTCGGTGTAACCGTCACTTCGTTCCTGCGATAGCAACGCAAGTAGTTTCAGTACCAAGAGATCATCAAATCAAATCAAATCAAATCAAACGGGGAGTTCATTTTTTCCAAAAATAAATAAATAAACGGTGAGACGACGTATATGTAGCGGCCGATCAAGCAATAATCAGGCATCGTCGTCATTTCATACTGTGCGACGTGAACTCAGTCGTTCCAAGGCGGGGCCCCGACAGCCGCATCACGAATCCAATCAAGATGGCCTGGGCGTCAACCCGACGTCAAGGACCACGCACGATTGGGCGACTCCTACAGCAACAGGAAGGAGGAGGAGGACTCGATCAGCTCGATCGACGATGGCGGCGAGCGATGGCGATGCGGAATACTTTAAGATGCCACTGGCGCGCGCGATCGATGACGACGTGCCGTGCGCGTGCACGGAGATTTATGCATGGCTAGCTGTATCTCACTCTCTCACTGGAACAGAACGGACCAACGGCGATGTCGAGCGAGGAGTTAGCTAGGAGACGTGTACGTGAGCTGTGGCGAGGCGAGAGTCAATGCAAATCTTCTGGAAAGCCGCCGGAGTGGAAGCTGCAGGCAACGACTTGGAGCGAGAGCGAGTGGCCAGACAGCCGATCGAGAATGAAACCAATCGCCGCCATTCGGACGTCGTGGTCCGAAGGGATCGATGGATGGATGGATGGATGGATGGATGGAGAGTCAGATCGAGTTTGATTATTCCCGCGTAAGTTTGCTTCCGTCCGGCGATGGTGACGCCCTACATCACTTGGGGATCTGGGCACGCAAGAATGCGTCTCCGTCGTCCGTGCCACGCCGGCACGTCGGCGAGGCAGCACCACACGGCTAGCTGCATGGGCGAGGGGAGACAGCGTCAGGCGGAGGCGCGCGCGGCTAGGCTAGCTTTTAGCCCGCGGCTGGTCCCGATTTGCATTGCATGATGCATGACCAGGGCAGCGCGGCGGTGTGGTATGGTGTGGTGTCTGGTGTGGCACCACACCGCACCACACGCCAGATCATCGTCGTCCAATCACCCTCGATCGGTCGCATAATAGAGACAGCGCGCATGGAAACCAATGGGATATATCGAGAGAGAGAGAGAGAGAGATCGAGGGTGGCGGCAGCGCGCGGCGGCGTACACAGGCCGGTAACAGGTACAGCCAGGCCGGCCGGGATCGACAGGCCGGTGTCCACCTTGTGTACTCGATCAGATCACCAGCGTGTTGCTGCCGCGCGCTGTTTGCATCATATCGATCGCGCGCCTGGTCCTGCCAGTGCCAGCTAGGTTAATTAGCTCCTCTTGATGCCATTCCGGCTTCCGGGATAGATTGGTGAATAAAAAGCCGGCCGTGCATGGAGCTAGTGACATCGCATCCAGGAGCATCTATGGCTCCTCGTACCGGTAAAGATTATTATTATTGGGCTCCATACAGATCTTGAACATTTATTTGTGGTGTGTGGTCTCGCTCGCACACGTACGACGACTCGACGACTGAAAAGCGAGCAATTTAATTTCCATTTCTCGTTTTGTCACAACCTAGTAAAAGGCATGTTTGTTTGTCTTGTACTACCTCCGTTCTTTTTTACTTGACGCTGGATAGCACAAATATGAGCTACCAAACATAAACTATACAAGAACAGAGAGAGTATATTATATAAACTGGGTTATATAGGTTATATAGTAAATGAACCATTATAGGATTATAAATAATCTGAAATAAATTATAAATAATCTGGAGCTTATTTTAGATCATTTTTATAGTAATATAATATAGTATAGAGAAGGGCTTTTACCATGCTACTCTTAGATTATAATCTAACTTGTATAATCTAGATGGATTAGCATTTCGGGTTAGGAATAGTCAAGGTGATGGTACACCTTATTTCATATATACCACATTGAGCTCCAATGAGATATTGAATCGGCTTTACTACATCTCATATTCTATAGTCTTGCTACCTCCTTTTACCTATTCAATTCCGTCAACCTCCGTGACTTCGTGAGTTTGGGTTAGCACTTTTGTTTAGGTCAGTTTCAATTCCGTCAACCTAGGAAGGATTTTTGAAACTGACCTAAACAAAAGTGAGACCACACACTATCCACTATAAGCCATACTATCATCCACTAGACCATCTATTTATTCTTCAACCGATTTTCTGTGATCATATTTTTGTGAATAGCAATTACAAATTACAAGAGAAGAAATTGCATGTATGACCGGTCATACTTCCAACGTTGCAATGCAATTACTTTGGTGTTTATACTTTCACATTTCACTTTGTTTAACAAATTCCCGCAGCAATGAGCGGGGTATCATACTTTCATGTTACCTAAACTCTAAACCATAAATCCTAAACTTTGGTGTTTATACTTTCACATTTTACTTTAAAATTTTGTTTAATCAATTCCCGCAGCAGCAACGCGCGGGGTATCACCTAGTAATTAATAATAAGCCAGAGGATCCAAGGCATTTTATTGTGCTTGAACCATTTGATCCTATTGCTTAATTAGGTCATGAACAGTTATACTAACAAGGACTCCAGCTGATATTTTAATGATCTCCGCCCAAGTGAACGGTCTGGTACGGTGTTTCAGTACGTGTCTTGGAAGAGTAGCCGGACAAAAGAATCCCACAGCGTGCTACTCTAGTACTTTCCTCAGAAGTAATAAATGTGTTTAGCAGCTATACGCATCTACAGGAGTATAGGTCGGACCAGGATTTCCAATCCGGTTTGCGTCCAGAGGGGTTCCAGGTTTTTGGACCCGTAGGCACATGTGGTGCTTCAAGCCGTGGGCCTGTACTGTATGTATGGCGTGGACGGCCCATGCATCCAAGACAGGTCACTGTTGACTCATCACGCTCACCGCCTTCGATGATCTTTTGAATTAGTTGCATGTGCCTGTCAATCGGAATATACGGATGATTCCGTTCTTCAACCTGATGCCATGGTTAAAAATATCTTGCAGGAAGTCGAGTAGAAACCGGTTGCCGGTCTGAACCGGTGGGAATAGCCTCGACCTCGAACCGTTTGGTTCAAATATCGGAGTATCGGACCAAACGGTTGAAATTGACCAAGTTCAAAGTAGGACCATCCTGTAGGATGCCTGCTTCAAGCCGTGGGCCTGTACTGTATGTATGGCGTGGACGGCCCATGCATCCAAGACAGGTCACTGTTGTTGACTCATCACGCTCACCGCCTTCGATGATCTTTTGAATTAGTTGCATGTGCCTGTCAATCGGAATATACGGATGATTCCGTTCTTCAACCTGATGCCATGGTTAAAAATATCTTGCAGGAAGTCGAGTAGAAACCGGTTGCCGGTCTGAACCGGTGGGAATAGCCTCGACCTCGAACCGTTTGGTTCAAATATCGGAGTATCGGACCAAACGGTTGAAATTGACCAAGTTCAAAGTAGGACCATCCTGTAGGATGCCTATTCACATTGCTTTTCATATTTGGTGAGTGACAAGGTCGATCATCAGGCATGTGACCTGTAAATTTATATCGAGCTTTCCCGTAAGTCTTTGCAACCAAAACACGGCGCCCACTCGAATAGGCTTTCTCGGATATCAAATTGTAGGGGATGGCCCGGCATGCTCAGTTGTTCCACTATGAAAAATGGTAACGGAGGAATTCTGTGTGCCACATCCTTTTGAAACTGTTTATAGGTTGAAATAATATGACACCGACCTAAGGTTCTTCGATTCCTTCCCCTTTTAAGGACAAGATGGGCGGGCGGTCATAGATATGATTGACCTGCATTATTAAGCATGTGGTAGACATCGTTGTAGCTTCATCACGCTGCAAATTTCCTTGATGCCAACGGTGAGAGTGTAATATTTATGGCACGTGATACCACAGTTTCAAATGACATGGTTATTTATAATATCGAGGTGACTTCACCAATCTTACAGTTTCAAATGTAGCAGCCTAGCAGGCCAGTATTATAATTTGGCGCCCTCTCGTCCTCCTACTTTTACCCGTTTTTTAGCGACTCATATTGCTTGTTGACGACTCACCTTTTTTTTTGACATGTTGACGACTCACATACCCTGAATATACCAAAACGTTCCCATCTATCTTGCTTTGCAGCTTACTACACGCAAAACAAATTAAATATACTTTTTGAAAATCAAATAAGCGTACGTACTGTTCTCAATATCCAACGACCAACGATAATGAGTCTATGCTCACTGATTGCTAGGTTGATTGACTCCATCACCACTATAATTAACAATTAATAAGTCCATCATCTCACTAATAGTAGTACTCAGTATTGTTTACTAGTGGCCCTGTCCAATCAAGCACATTTCTTGACACCAAGATCAATAGAACTAGGTGGTACCCCGCGCATTGCTGCAGGAATTTATATAAAATTTAAAGATGCAATTTGAAAGTAAAAATATTAAAATGATTGCATTACAACAATGTAAAGGAAAACACATTCATTTTATTGAGAGAGAACTACTTAGAAATTTATAGCATGGTACTCGCAAAGACTAACACAATGCATAGCCGTAGAAAATCAGTAGAAGACATAGATTCATAATTCTAGTGGATGGTGATGTGGACAGTTTGCATATTGAGAGAAGATCTAGTGGATGGTAACGTATCTTACATATTGAGAGAAATCAGTCATGACATGTTAGTGGGTATCAATTATATAGGTTTTATAGATACTATGCGGAAGGAATCAAATTTAATGCAGGAAACTGCTAAACCTACTTGTTTGACACACCTACAAGGAAGCATTAACGAAAACAAAGTCGTTCCGATATGCTTTGCTGCGCTGTAGCCTAGTACCAGGCTACAGTCATTGCCTAGGACCAAAAGGGAAAGCCATTTCTTGTGTCCATGTATGGACATGTGGGGTCAATATGTGTTCCCAAACGAGTTCTGCTCTGCTAGGATAGGAGGATCCAAATTTGCTTTGCTTGAGATAAGCAAGGGCGAAATGACAGTGAGCGCGTGGAAAATCCGCCATGATCCTGACACTCAGTCACCTCAAATTCCTTGCTAATTTAAGCAAGGAGATTATAAGGACCCAAACATACTCTTTATGATCTGTTTGCTGAGAGCAACTACCGCACTAATTCTCTCTCACTCACTAGTCACTATTACCTTTGTTTCTTGCCAATGTCCGGTACATCTACTTGATTGAGAACCGTATATTAGTTGGTTTGTGGCGGTGGTATTGCAACAATATACTACCTTCATTATTAAATATATGATGTTTACTAGGGCAATCAATTAATCTGTTTATTCTAAAAACTTATTAAATATTTGACGCTTAGGACGATAATCGTCTATTCTGTTTGTTCTAAACGATATACGGAGTATATTTGGGAACAGAAAAAGTATATGCCAATTCTATAAATTGATAATACATAAAAGAATTATAGTTAAATAAGCAGAAGTTGATACAAACTACTCCATTAAAGTACAATGTTTATCTCGTAGCATACCATGTGCACTGATTAATTAAAGAAGTACCAGTTCTAAGTAAAAGCTGATGGAAAATGACCACCCATACCCCTGTACATTTATTCATCCAATAGAAACTAATGCGTGTATATGTTTTTTAAACATATAAAATAAGCAATTTTAAATAATTTGGCAGCAAAAATTTCAAAACTGCTTCAATTAAAACTCAAAGCATCATTTCCAAAATATAGTACCATCATGTTTTCACACTAGTAGAGTACTGCTTCATCTATTACAAAATGTAAGTTGAAATCTATAACCCTAATGAAGTTTATATAAAATACCAATATCTACAACGTACATAAAAACAATTTTGTCAAATCCACTACGAAATATATTTTATTTGTTAGTGTATTTGTTACTTGATATTTTTATAAACTTGATCATAGTGGAAGAAATATGACTTAGCACAAATTAAACTAAAACGACCTACCATTCGAAACCGAATGAATCCTAGCCTACTCTCAAATCATAGTCGTAACACCACCTAAGACTGGTTGAACTAATATCTAATGACTCTAGTCTAAGTCTCAAGACAGCACAGGGTAGTGGGGTTTTTTTGTTGTCCTCAACGCGGGAGCCCTTGTTCATTTTCTACTAAAGTGGGATCTTTTTTCTCCGTAGAAACTCTGGCGAAGTTGCCGTGTGAAGAAATTTCTACGATCCCACCCAATCAGGCCTAGACATCATACGGACTACAACCTTAAGTTAAACACATCAATTAATTATTAACTAACGCGTGCCTCACTCATACTTTACCACGTCTTCTGCTACTCGACTACTCCTATATAAGCTCACCCTCGGAGGGGAGAGAACACACACAAGAATTTTCTTTCTTGCTAGAAAGAGAGAGAGAGAGAGAGAGAGAGAGAGAGAGAGAGAGAGAGAGAGAGAGAGAGAGAGAGAGAGAGAGAGAGAGAGAGAGAGAGAGAGAGAGAGAGAGAGAGAGAGAGAGAGAGAGAGAGAGAGAGAGAGAGAGAGAGAGAGAGAGAGAGAGAGAGAGAGAGAGAGAGAGAGAGAGAGAGAGAGAGAGAGAGAGAGAGAGAGAGAGAGAGAGAGAGAGAGAGAGAGAGAGGCCAGGCGCCCAGGCCAGGAGCACTTGCCTTGCGCATGGCAGCCATGGAGCCCAACAGCCTCTCGCCTCTGGTGCTGCTGGCAGGGTCGTGCGCCCTCGCGGCGGCGCTTCTCTTCGCCATTTCCGCGTGGCTGCAGCGGCCGCGTCGCGTCGCGGAGGCCTTCCGGCGGCAGGGCATCGACGGCCCGCCGCCGTCGTCGTTCCTGTCGGGGAACCTCTCGGAGATGCAGGCGAGGGCGGCCGCCGCGGCGGTGGCGGAGGCCGGCGGCCGGGACTTCGAGAAGGAAGGCTTCGACGACTACTGCAAGAGGATCTTCCCCTACTTCGAGAAGTGGAGGAAAGCCTACGGTACGTCGTCGTCTCTCTTTTTGATATATAAATCACGCAACTTTGTTCTCTATATTGGTGATTTGTTACTATGTTCTTGAGCGCTTAGATTATCATCGCGGTTTTTCTCATGCAAATAATTAAATAAGGTTTTGGTTCTCGTTATTGCCACCTTCTTTTCGCCAATGAGTTGTCAGTAAACAGCAAGCCAGCATGGCTACATACTGCTAGGAGTAGTACCAAAGGAACTAAGGTCTTTCCCGTTTGGTGGAAATCAAATTATATGTGTAGGTTTTTTCACGAAACTAAGAAAGAATTCGTGCGGATGTAAATCGAACTCGTAAAATACAAATGAAGGCACCATCATTTCTTCTCCCTTTCACCTCGGTTTTATATGAGCACGCAGGCACCAGCACCATGGGATCCATGGAGCGAGGTTGCACTGTAGTACTGCTAGCCTATTACCCAAGCAAGTTGACTAGCCACTGCTACTTGGTAGTTTAAAAGATACTGCAAGTACCAACAATGTTGCAAAGTCGCTGCTGAAAAAACAAGTGGTCGAAAATACTAACACCGGCCATACCCCTGCCGATCGAGAGGGGTTTGGCCCGGGTTGTCAATGAAGTCAACATCAGAAAGCAAGCAGGTTCATTCAGAAAAAAGAAAACAAAACAGAGAACAAACGCAAGATAGATGGAAACCGGCGCAGTCAACTACCGGGCCGGTGTCCAGGTTCCTGGCCGGGCCACCAAGTCTAATTGGAATATATTATACAAATAACAAAACAAATAAACAGGAAAAATAATCCAGGTCCGTCTGACCAGCAAGTAATTGCAGACAACACACAACCGCCTAGCTAGCTATGCCTAGCTAGGCAGGTAGCTGCGGATAATATAAGAGGCGGGTGGCCATGTGGTCAAACTGTCCTGGGCATGCACTCGGGCTCGCGGGCGGCCGACCTGTGCATATGCATGCACGTATTAATTGCCGGGGGTGGATGAATCGGCTTGCCTCGGTTTTTTGGGACCGTCCGTTTTGACCCATGGGGCTGCCCCCTCCCTCTCCCTGATGATGCATCATGCTTCGCATGGACTCGCTGGTCCACTGTTCATGGGCTAGCAGCTAGCAGCTAGCTCACCTCACCTCACATCAGCTGGATGGTTACATTACATCCCGGGCTGTGCGCAAGGTAAATTAAATTATTGGGAGCAGATCGAGTTTTGCTCGATCCATCTCGGGTCCCGCATGCAGTGTGCCATGCTGTCAAAAAGCATGAAAAGAAATTTAAATCCACTTCGGACATTCTTTTTTGTTGATGAAGTAGTAGTGGGGGTATTTCACTACTTCATTTTAAGATTAAAAAAATACTGTGTAGTTATCAACAGCAAAAAAAAATGTATTCTAAGCCAACAGATCGAATTAGAATACTTGATGGATGAGACCGACCCCAACAACCACCGTACCTTGCATGCATCTCAGCTAGCTAGCTACTGGCCAGTGACTGTCAAAGGCAACTGATTAAGTAAGCGCGGCAGAAGAATCATCTGTGCTAATTATAGTATTGTAGTCACCTAATCAGGTAGGCTTTCCGTAAACGGCCGGGTATGTGCATGTTGCCATTAGCTGTCCAACCACACACGGATCAGAGATCTCATCTCTCATCGATCATGCCTGACGTCGTCGCACGCCCATGCTTATCCATTTGCCCTGCCGATGAAGCCATCCAGCCCTGCGTATCGATCTGGCGACTGGTGCTAGCTTGCTCGATCTGAGTCTCAGATCGATATATAGAAACGTGGTGTGGCCGCCAGGTGCTATTTGAAACAACTGCACTGGCCATGGCGATATGTGCATGTGAACATATATGCACACCATACGGCAACCGCATCTGTCTATATATATGTAATCTGATGTAAATATATATATGCACAATCATCAATATATATACAAGGAATAATACATATAGGATTCCTCCAGTTTCGGTACGGTGTGGATCGATATACCATGCATGTTCGTCGAAGAAGAAAACTTGGATAGGTACAGCTACTTAGCTTGCTGGTGTAGTTTTCTAGCTTGTTGTGTACTCCTATATTGTCAGTTTTAAGAGTTCAACCCAAAAGAAGGGAAATATTCATTCAGTGCAAACCACCTAAAATTTGGTGCGTGCATGATAGCTAGCTGACTTGATGCGATAAATATAGTACTGTAGTATAATGGAGCCTCCCGTCTCTATAATTCAACCTTAAAAAATTGGACAGTGAGTGTGTGATTATTTGTTTTTTTTCTTGTCAACGAAGCTGCCTTTTTTCTGCCTTTAGCTATAATATAGCGCTGTCTTGGGCGTCAGCGCGTGTGATATTTCTTCCCCATATTAAGTTTGTTGAATGCGCCTAGATGGGAACTTGGAGCAAAGTTTATACATACGGAGTATGCGTGTATCTGAAGACTTGCTTACATCTTACGTTCATGCATTAGCGTGATAGCTTGCTATCTAGGACTCTTGATTTCTTCTGGAAACCCGTCTTAATTATGAAGGATTAGCATTGGTCTCCATCATAGCACGGTCGATGTGGACTAGAGACATTACTTTTTATGATGTGGCGTACGTATAGGATGTGATAGAAATAATAACAAGTTATTATTTTTTGAGATTTAATTGAATATTATGCACCCACAAATAAAGTGATGTTTCGGGTTGTCTAAAGCTGACGACCATTTAACAAAATAATTGCAATTTGTTTTTCTTATGCGCTGTATTTGGGCATTCGAAAATTAACGAGTGTATCAATATCAAAAAGTATTTTATGGAGATGTAGTTTTGATATGCGTTACAATTATAATAACAAAGGTTAGTGATCAAATGTTAAATCTGTACTACTTTAAAGGTCGTGCCGATGATTCAAAAACGTCGCTTATTTGCCGCTGGAGGTAAGTACTACTCCGGTGCTGTTTGTCTACCCTGTGCTTCTCCTGCCTTAATTCAAGTAAAAGGCCGTTTGACCAACATAAACACACACCAAAAAGCTGAACTAATCCTCGAAGTCAGTCTTAAAGTAGACTAAACTGACAAAAAAAAACTTATCCACCAGGCAACACGCCTTCCTGTTATTCCCTTCTTTCTCAAGACAGCATTGCACACATACTAATGATGAAGCTAATTTAATATGGATGCCCTATCAATCACCCAATTGACTTGCACCTGTGACCAAGTCAAATGGCATCATGACAACACAAATTATTGGTACTATTTGTCAAACAGCACACTAGATGCCATGATTTCCAACGCCTTCATATAATTAATTATTTTAAATAAGATAATTCAACTACTAAATACTCCCGTGCTAGAGGTACCCCCAGCCTACTTTCTAAAGGAGTCCAACCTCTAGGGCAGGGCTCTCTCTCATGGCTAGCGCTCCTAGCCGTCCTCTGCTAGCCGCAGGAGAAAGGATCATGCTTGCATGCATGCATGCACGCGCGCACAGGCTGTGCAGTGCAGAGACAGTGCAGCGCTAGCTCGCACGCTGTGGTACTGCACCAACCATGTTTCTCTCTCTGGCAACACCTAATTTAAGGACGACGACGTGCGCGTGGGACTACTGGAGCTGCGAGGATAGCTGCACATTTCGATCGATCTCGCTCTGAATAATCTGGGTATCTGATGCGGGTCCTGGCTAGCTAGCTAGCCTCTTATTACTTCCATTATTCTGAATTATAGATTGTTTTAACTTTTATAAAAGAGAATAGAGGGAGTAGTTTAATTTTATCTATACATCTAGACGTTATGTTTAGATGTTTAATAAAATCTATATATCTGAAAAAGCTATAGTGATCTACTGATCTAGAATCGAGTGAGTCGTAGTAGCTAGTAGGTTTGATCTGAATAATCGAAGCGATCTGTACGTGTCATCGTGGCTGATCTGATTAGCCTCCTTCCACCTGTGACCTCCTTTTTCCATCGTCTGATTAGCTTCGTTCTTTGCTAGCTTTCCAGTTTCTTTTCCGTCCTCTCCGCAGTAGGCCGAACATGCGGCTGCCTGGCTGTGTCCGGGGTGTGCTCTGTGCGCGCCTGCCTGTACTGTACGGTGCTGTCTCGCCGTTTCGCGCGATCAAACAGAAGACGCAGACAGCGACGTAGCCGGCCGGGGCTCGTGTATCTGGCCTCGTTTCAGTGAGATATTTTGTACGAAGCTACGATCGAGCTGGTACGTTGTAGGCAGGTAGCTTGGGGTGGCGTCAAAGTGAGTCGATCAGGCGCGCGGTGGACACCGACCAGCTGCTTGCATTGCATTGGGGGCGTTCGATCAATTCGTACGTGCAGTGGATCGAAGTGGACGTAGTACGTACTAGTGGAGGAGTCGTTGCTTTGCCATCGACAGGCAACTGCCCCGGGGGTCTGGCCGGGCCAGGGGAATCGTCGGAGTCCCTTTCGCGTGTACCCCAGAGAGGAAGAGGATTAATTGGGAAGGGGAGGAAGGAAATCACCGTAGCGAATAATCGGGCCATGCCGCAGGTCGGCCCGGTGCAAGAGATCGAACGGACGTCGTGGTCGTCGACGGCGACGCGCCGCCGGCGACGGATGGAGCGCCGCCCTGTGCGCTACTGCCTGTTCATTCGCCGGCCGGCCGTGTCCGTTCGGTCGATGGCCGGTGGCGTGCGTGCGTGGCAAGTGGTCTCCGCCGGCCGATCGATCCAGTATGATCGATCGAGCTGCCCGAGCGAGCCGGTGGTGGTCCCCATCCCGGCCGGCCGGTCTGCTGCCATAGTGCCACGGCGTCGGCGATCTGATCTGACGATGATCTGCCGATCACTTCTCCGCCAAGCAAAGCAACGGCCTGCTGAGTTGGGTTGGGATCTGGGAAACCTCCTCCGATCCGCCGCCGCCGCCGCCGCCGCTCGTGCACCAACGGCCGTGACCACACGACAGACAGGGCCAGCTAACGGCACCGCGGCACGGACGATGGCGATCGGGTCCGTACACGTGCGTACGTGGGCATGGCTGACGATCATCTTTTTCTTTTTCTTTTGTTGAAATCGAAAGATCTCATGGCTCACGATGATGGAGAGATGCCCGTCGTCGTGTCGGCGGGGAATTAAACAAGGGTCCGTTGAAATAAAACTCGTGGTCGGCTAACAGGGATCGATCGATCACCGATGACCAGGGCCAGGGCCACCACCGGCCACGAGAATCCCGGTCAAGTTTTCAGGGGGCGTTGTTCACTGGTCAGTCAAAGATTCAGTGGAACAGGAATCTCCGTCCTTGGAGGAGGGTGCGTGTGAGAGGATCTTCTTGCCAACGTGCCAAGGAACAGGCAGCCTGGTGCGAGTCAGCCGGATGACCGGGTCAATCGGGTGCCCAGGATCCAGGGGGGAGATACTGCTGCGTGCGGCTCTATGGCGTGCATGTGCGCAGTGAGGAGTACTACTCCTGTACAACACAAATGTTTACTCCGTACTACTCGTACTACACAAAAAACTGTACTACTACTTTTTTTTTAGGAGAACTGTACTACTACTAGAACACAAACGCTTCTTACGGAAAAAACCAAAGCCTTTTCTCCAAGGCAAGTAAGTGTCCAGCGAAGCAATTGGGCCATGAGTCCCCTAGGCCCACGCCCAACTATTGGGCCGAAATTGCTGCCTTAGCAGTTAGCACACCTCTCTCCACCTGCCCAGCAAGCAGCCCAACTAGACGGCTGCTGTTGCAGCCCAGTTTCTTTTCTGCATTTAACATTTCTTCTATGATTTGATGACTGACCCGGGCGGCGCGCTTTGTGTCTGCAGGCGAGACGTACCTGTACTGGCTGCGGCGGCGGCCGGCGCTGTACGTGTCGGACCCGGAGCTGATCCGCGAGATCGGGCGCTGCGTGTCGCTGGACCTGGGCAAGCCCACCTACCTCCAGAAGGGCCAGGAGCCCCTCTTCGGCCGCGGCGTCCTCAAGGCCAACGGCGCCGACTGGCACCGCCAGCGCAAGCTCATCGCCCCCGAGTTCTACATGGCCAAGGTCAAGGTAAAATTAAATTAATTCCCTTCTCCTCCTGCTGCTGCATCTCCTTTACAAGCTACAATGTGGCCTCGATCGCCGCCTGCCGCGCACGGCGCTTCATTAACTCGCTTTGCAGGGCATGGTGGAGCTGATGGTGGACGCGGCGCAGCCGCTGCTGCGGTCGTGGGAGGCCGCGGCGGCGGCGGCGCCGGGCGGCGTCGCGGAGCTCGGCGTCGACGACGACATCCGGAGCTTCTCCTTCGACGTCATCTCCCGGGCCTGCTTCGGCGGCGACTACTCCCGGGGCCGCGAGATCTTCCTCCGCCTCCGGGCGCTGTCGGGCCTCATGTCCGAGACCAGCGTCATCTTCACCATCCCGTCGCTCCGCCACCTGCCCACCGAGAAGAACCGCAGGATCTGGAGGCTCACCCAGGAGATCCGCTCCCTCATCCTCCAGCTCGCCGCCGAGCGCCGCCAGGCAGCCGGCGCGGCGGCGCCGGACTTCCTCGGGTCCATCATCGAGAACAGCCGCGGCCAGCCCCGCGCCGACGACTTCGTGGTGGACAACTGCAAGAACATCTACTTCGCCGGCCACGAGACCAGCGCCGTCACGGCCACCTGGTGCCTCATGCTCCTCGCCGCGCACCCGGAGTGGCAGCGCCGCGCCCGCGCCGAGGTCCTCGAGGTCTGCGGCGGCGCCGCCTGCGCGCCGGACTTCGACGCGGTGGCGAGGATGCGGACGGTGCACGCGGTGGTGCTGGAGACGCTGCGGCTGTTCCCGCCGTCGTCGTTCGTGGTGCGGGAGGCGTTCCGCGACATGCGGCTGGGGAGGCTGCGCGCCCCGAGGGGCACCTACCTCTTCGTGCCGGTCTCCACCATGCACCACGACGCCGCGATCTGGGGCCCCACGGCGCGCCGCTTCGACCCCGGCAGGTTCCGGGACGGCGTGGCGGCGGCGTGCGGCAAGCACCCGCAGGCGTTCATGCCGTTTGGGCTCGGCGCGCGCACCTGCCTCGGCCAGAACCTCGCGCTCGTCGAGGTCAAGGCGCTCGTCGCGCTCGTCCTCTCCAGGTTCGACGTCGCGCTCTCGCCGGACTACAGGCACGCGCCGGCGTTCCGCTTCATCATCGAGCCGGAGTTCGGGCTGCGCCTCCTCGTCCGCCGCCTCGGCCACGACGACGGGCACTGATGGTGATGGTGATGACGATGATGATACGCCCGCGCGTAGTGATCGATGATGTTCAGGTGTTTGGAGTTGCGTTTTGTAAAGACGTACACTAGCTAACACGTGAAAGAAAAGGATTAGTGGATTGCCACGACACCGATGAACACACGAGAAATAACCAAGGTTATATATACGTACATGAAGGATAATATGCAGTAGTAATGCCGAAGAACTTGTCACTGCTACATGGCGCCTGACTAGCTGAGTTTCAGTGTATATATCTTCTTGTTTCAGCTGTTTAATTGGCATCAGTACTGGTTCGCAACATAGAAATTTCACGAACAAACAGTGAATTACTAGGATTGACTTGACGGACGGTGCAGTCTCTGATGGCGAATCCTCTGACCATCGTTGCATTGCGTGATCTCTGCTCCAGTATCACGAGAACGCCAATACAGAAGACAGGTGAAAAGTTTCAGAATTCACATCAGGGAAAGGGACAGTTTCTTGAAGGTGCTCTCTCCTTTGACCTATGAGCAACCGAGCATCACCGTGGCCTAAAACATTTTGTCCCTTGAGTTCTTGCTCTTATGCTATAGGCGTTTGGTTGAGTGATCGAGCGTCCGACAAGGACGCCGGTGACGAATGTCCTCTGATTTCTACTCTACGGCACTAATAAAACCCCGCTGGTTGCTTGGTTGAAATCACGAAAGCGGAGCAGAGACTGCGACGAGTTCAGCGTTTAGCGCATCCATCTCACTGACAAAATGCAGGTATGCAGTAAGTTCATACATACACAGCCTTGTACTACTGCGAATTATCTCATCAGAGCATAGAAACTACACAGAAGAAAGTTATATTGTCGGAGGGGTAGATCAATCTCAACCATCCGGTGCTGATCTCACGCAATATTTTTCAGATTGAACCCGGGGAAAAATCTCTTGTATCCCCCAAAGGCGTGCTCTTGTAAGCTTTAATACTACCTTCCGAGTTGAGTGTACTATGCTGCAACAGAACAGAAACAAGTATGTTGTGATATACATGTCGAGTGTATCTGCCTTGATTGTTTCGTTCGAAATGTTGGCAGCTGGTAATCTTTGCCTCTTCTCGGTGAGGAATTAATTAAAGAAGTTAAGGGTCCGTTGAAATAAATCTCGGCGATGATCAGGGCCACCGACCACGAGAATCCCGGTCAAATTTTCAGGGAGCGTTGTTCACTGGTCAGTCAAAGATTCGGCTGGTGGAATTGAAGTGGAACATGAATCTCCGTCCTTGGAGGGTGCGCGTGAGATCGAGGATCTTCTTGCCAGGGTGCCAAGGAACAGGCAGACCGGTGCGTGGCCGGGCGAGTCAGCCGGATGACCGGGTCAATCGGGTGCCCAGGATCCAGGGGGAGATACTGCTGCGTGCGGCGCTAGGGCGTGCATGTGCGCA
>OAMR01000639.1:226968-246457 GCA_900205405.1 Echinochloa crus-galli | reverse complement strand
CTCTCCTCTCTTTCTTCTCTTTCCTCTTCTGCGCCCGTCCGCCGCCTCCTCCACCAAGCCCTCTGTGGCCGCCACCGCCCATGCGCTCTGCGGCCTCCTCCACGTCGTCGCCGGTCAACCGCCTCCTCTGCGCCCGTCCGCCTCTCCTCCGCGCCGTTGCCGGTGGTCCTCCCTCAATTCGCGCTGCCGGTCCACCGCCTCCCCCGCGCCCGTCCGACTCTCCTACGCGCCGTGGCCGATGGTCCTCCCTCGATCCGCGCCGCCAGTCCACCGCCTCCTCCGCACCGTCGCTGGTCCGCCTCCCCCGTGCTGGTCCGCCTCTCCTCGGCGCCGTCGCCGGTGGTCCTCCCTCGATCCGCGCCGCCGGTCCTGCTCCTCCCCGCGTCGTCGCCGGTCCACCTCCTCCACGGCCATGCCCGCCCTCCGCGGCCGATTCGCCGTCATCGTGGCCTCACCGCCCGCTCTCTGCGCCGCCGCGGTGGTCCACCTCCTCGTCCTCGTCGCCATCTGCGTCGTTGCAGGCCACCAAGCGCCGCCGCCGCCAAGCGCGCCGCGGGCCCCCACCAGCCGCCCGCGCTCCGAACCGTCGCGCGCGGGCTCGACGCCGCCGCCATCCATCTGTGCTGCCGCCGGTAAGAGAGAGAGGAGGGAAAAGAGAGGGTGAAGAGCTGACGTGCGGGCCCCACCTCCACGTGGCGTCCATGTCAGTAAAAACCACCCGTCAAAACAGCCGATGGCCAAAAACGAACAGTTTCAAGAGTTCGATGGCCGAAGATTCATGGTTTTCGAGTTCGATGGCCAAAACCAAACTTTCGCTATAGTTCGATGGCCAGAAATGGACTTCTTCCTTTTTTTATTTACCTACATTTAATGGCCTATGCATGTGTCGATATTTTGATGTGGTGTATGAGATTTTTACATAGTGGAATTTTAGGGTGGAATTTTAGTAACTAAACACGGCCCAAGCAATAAAAGGATGGCATGCGGGGTCATAGGCCAAATTCAAAAATGCTTGCATACAGGATGTTTTCCAACTTTATCGCGATCACATTTACATGCAGAAGTTGATGGCGTGTTGGCAAAAACGTCATCCTCGCACGAGATTATTTCAACTTAGTGATTATATTTTTGTCTAATATTTATAATCACTTATATGTGTGACTGAAGAGAATAGCTCAAAGGGAATAAAGAGAATAAATCTCGAGTATCGAGAAATAATAAACCAAACACCACAAAATACACATTCAAAGAAACAAGGAAAGGACTAAGGAGAGGGAACAAAGAGGAAGAGATAGATGAACCAAATTCGAATTCCACATTTCAAATCTAAAACGACACCCTCATTCCTCCGTGGCAGCGACTCAGGCACATCTCTTCTACCCTGTTCTACTTGTACCTGACTACTCCGTCCCAAACAAAGTCCAAGGATGGTAGTGATTGATATCTTGGCTTGATAAACTTGGGTGGTTACTGGTAATGACTGTTGCAAAGAGTAGGGTCATAGGCGCGGGTCACCGCCTAGATCCGACAGGGGTTGATCAAATCTCGTCAACACAACTATGTTGTTTGACGTTTGGTTGAATGATCGAACATGCTACCAGAAGGACATCGGTGACATGTGTGATGTGTCCTTTGAATTCTACTTGGCAGAACTAGTAAATCCAGTGGGTTTCTTGCTAGAAATCACAAAATTAGTGCAAAAGTTGTGATAAGTTCCTTTCTTAGTTTTCTACCAGTATTGATAATGGCAATGTCTCGACACCATATCCATTGATAGAGGAGTTGTGCGTGGGAAACTAACCTGCTCTTCCCAACCTTAGTGGGTTCTATTAGTTGAAAAAAAGGCATTGCTAGATTTCCGGCTGGCATCGCGTTGGATTTCATGCCCTCTCGCAGTGACTTCACCAGGAGCACGTCTGTGGTAGTTTTTGTAGTGTGATAAATAGCTATGGTTGTTAGTGCATAGTTGTTTACATTAGTGTTTGGTTGTTCATGTTGTTGCTTGTGTATTCGTTTCTTTTAAATTTGCCTTTTCCCTCTTTATTAATATGTAGATGAATAATTAATTAGTGTGCTTTTCTTTGTGGAAAAAAGTAAAAAAAGTGGCTGAGCTATAGGGCATGCTGAGTGGGCCACGATATACCAAAAACCGGCCTGACCCTTCAATAATAAAAACAAGTATTTGAATCCTCACAAGTCCCACATTCTCCATTGTCCCATCTACTAGCCTAGACGCGTACTATCGCGTCACATACTCGTGAATTGCGACTCCTCTCCATTATCAAGACAAGGTGAAGACCGAAGGAGCTGCGATGGGTGAAGCACTAAGGTACCAACCAGCCACCGGTGGTAGGCACCTCCTGTAGTCCTTCCGTTGTGTGTAGGATCTGAGTCTCTCACGTCAGGTGACATTCTTTCACCTCCGACGTAGCAATACCTCCCTTCTCGAATCTCGACGGCTCGGGCTCCACCCCCCGTGCCTCGACATACACGCAACATCTGCCCTGTCTCCAACCTGTAGCCTCGACATTGGTCCTTCATGCCCGCGGATCCGTGACCTTTTGTTTGGTAATGCAAAACCCTATATCTCTAGCTTCCTGGTTTGTTCACTATTGTAGACTTGTAGTGATGTTTATGTGTGCTCGTGTTGATGCGGTATAAGTAACTAAGTAACTAGTGTATTGTAGCACATTCTTTTTTGACCAGCCGCCATCCGATGCATTGCATAGCTTTTTTCAAAATTGTTGAATTATTAGAAAAGATAAAGACATTGCATTTCTTTCTAACAAATTTAGTTATTTTGTATTGAATCGTTCAGCAAATTTTATTCTTGTTTATCAAACCATTCATATCGTATTGTACCTAATACCGCCTCGGCATACCTTAAGTTAATTATCTTATCTAGCTCTACCACTGAGTTGAAATCGTCGTGGCTCTTACGTAGAAGACATCTCAGAATGTAGAGCAATTATCTCTAAATATGGCGACTTAATATTCCACTGCAAGGGTTAGCCATTTGAATTTTCTTGCCTTCTCTGTAACAACAATACCACGTCCTTCACTCAAATTTAGATTTCATATATTTCCCACGTTTAGCCTTCCAATTTTCCCTGCCTTTTACAATAACAAAACCACGCGCTTCGTCCAAATTTCGATTTCACATTTCCTTCTCATCAGCAACGAGACCAGCGCTCCATTCAAATTTCCAACCGAAACCAATCCCTTCCAAAAGTGGAAACGCTCCAGAGTCCACGCGGAGCGCTGCCTCCAAATCGAGCTCCTGCTCACCTCGGTATGAAAATGAAATCGCTTCTCGCACAATACCCACACAGCTCCATGCTACACATTTCACTGACCAGTTGGCCCAAGAAACATCGGGACCCACGCGTCAGCGAAAGGTCACAAGATGGATTCTGTCCCGTTCGCTCGGACACGACCCCGAAAATTTCAAACCAGCGCAGGCAACGCTTCGATCCCGCCCGCGCAGCCCTTGTGTCGCTGACGCCCTGTCCCCACATGTCAGAGGTCACCCGGGCGCCTCATCTTTAACACCTGCCAATTTCTTCACCCATCTCCGTCCGTCTCCCTGTTTCTCTCTCTCTCTCTTCTCCCCCCAATCTCCGAGCCGAGCTCCAGCTCCCAAACCCTAGGCCTCACCGGGGAGCCAGCTCCGCCGCGCCAGCGATGTCGCTCGCCACGGAGGCTTGACGGGGGCCGGCCCCCAAGTTTATTTCTTCGGCGGCGAGCGCGGCAGGGTTGCTGTGGTGGGAGGCCTGGCGGCGGGGGTACCGGGAATGGAGCCGAGGCGGATCTCGGCGAGCCCGCGCCCGTGCAGCGGGCGGCGGGTGGTGGCGAGGAAGAGGCCGAGGCAGGAGTCGGTCGTGAGCAGCGTGCGGAAGCTGCAGCGACGGGAGATCAGCTCCCGCCGGGACCGCGCCTTCGCCATGAGCGCCGCGCAGGAGCGCTTCCGCAACATACAGCTGCAGGTTGAACCCCTAGCCCGGTTACCACTCCCTCAAGCTTTCTTTAGATTCCTTTCGTTCGCCACTGTGGTGGGGTTAGCCTCTCGTCTTGGGTGCGAGGAATTGCGGGTTGGGGAATAAAGAAGGCCAGGTCTTTTCATGAACCTCATTTAGCTTGGACTGGCTGATTCGTCAGGCTGTAGTGAGCACCTAGATTTAGTAGGGGACGGAGATCTGCCTAGTGTACTTTTGAATTCTTGATAACTCTTATGGCTGCCGATCATCTTTTCCTTTTTCCAGGTGCTTTTAGCTTCTTCTTAAAACCTCAGGCCATGACACCGTTGTTGTAGGAGGGAAACATACCTTTTGTATTTTCTTGATTCTTTCTTTTATTGCTTCTAATATATAATCAGCGGAGTCCCTGCCATCAGTTTGAAAAAAAAAGAATCTTTGTTGGTAATTGAGAGTAGTGTCCCGTGCTGACTAGTATACTGAATGGACATGTTTAGGTTGTCTGATGCAATGGCGTGTCTTATAGAGCAATGCCTGTTTGAGGAGCAGCCGGATTCAATGTTCAGCTTGCAATTGTGCGTGAACCCGTTTGTGCCTTCACACTGGCCTGCCTAGACTTTTGCACACTTCTGGTTTGTTCAGCTCGGGGCACTTCTCATTTTGAGGCACATTGATATTTGCTTGGCCAGGAAAAAAGACAGAGGACTGTTTGTTGATATTTGAGATTATTTAAGCACGATCATTTGGGATTGCCGCAACTTGTTTATCCCATATAGGATACAGCAAATGCCAGTTATAATTCTTTGCTGTAGCCTGTGTTGTCAAGTCTCCGAGTGTTTCCTCTTCCTTTTGATGCCTTTGTTCTGTTATTCATGTTTTGTCATGTTATATTTTTGAACTATGAATCTAGTACCGTTTATGCTGCACTCATAGGAGAGCAAGAATACCTTGTTTCAATAACTAGGCATGTCTTATCACTGGTACTCCATTGTTCAACCACAAGGAATTTCTGGCTAGAAATCTCTGTATTGGAACTGTCAATCTTTGCAATATCTGACCTTCTTTTACTGTTTGTGCAGCAATGAATTTCTCTTAAGTTCTTGTTCTTGGTAACATCACTTGGCTGCACTTTAAGTTTCTAATATAGCATCTTTGCTGTCACTTTTAGGAAGAATTTGATACTCATGATTCTAAGGAGAGCAATTTGCTACTCCCTTACTTGAGGAAAAGGTCAAAGATCATTGAGATAGTTGCGGCACGTGATATAGTATTTGCTCTATCACAGTCAGGAGTATGTGCTGCTTTTAGTAGAGGTATGGTATGCTTGCCTTCTTGCCAGTCCATTTCTGCTTCATCTTGCTGTACTGAGATTCTCTTCTTATATTTCCAGAGACAAATCAGAGAATATGCTTTCTTAATGGAAGTCCTGATGAAGTTATCCGCAGTTTATTTTACAACAAGAACAATGATTCACTCATTACTGTGTCAGTATATGGGTCTGAAAATTTCAGTGCCCTGCGATGCAGAACAACTCGAATAGAGTATGATTTTGGTTCTATATGGTTTGTCAATGCAATCACCTTTTTTTTACCATGTCGTGTTCCTTAAGAAATTTTCAACTATTCAAGGTACATTCGACGTGGACAACCGGATGCTGGCTTCCCTCTTTTTGAGACCGAGTCCCTGAAGTGGCCTGGATTTGTGGAGTTTGATGATGTCAATGGAAAGGTTCTGACTTATTCTGCTCAAGACAGGTACACTGAGTCACTGACTTCGGCAATAACTAAAAAGGAATTTATTATTTTGTGAGCCTGTTCTGATTCCATGTCATCTACACACAGCACATACAAGGTGTTCGATTTGAAGAACTACACATTACTGTATTCAGTATCTGATAAGAATGTTCAAGAAATAAAGATAAGGTAATCTGATGTTTCCTTCCTGCGTTCCCTTTTCCTGCGTGTTACCCTGTCAGATACTCTTGATGCTTATTTCCACTTAAGTGTGGAGTGAATTCATTAACCATCATCTCAAGCCTCTTTTCATAAGTTATAACAGCGGCAAGTTTAACACTTGAACATCTAAAAAGAAAGCCATTCAATTCTAGGATGGGATATATATCAAATGCATGTACTGTGGCCTGTGCGCAACAGTAGCCATTACAACTCATCTTTTCTGTTTATTTTCAGCATAAATTATTTTATTTGATTCCTCAGTTCGTTGTACGTAATTTGAATTTGCATTTGCGTGACCTCTAATTACTTGTATTCTTGTGACAGCCCTGGGATAATGCTATTGATTTATACAAGAACAAGCAGTTCTGTTCCTCTGAAGATCCTTTCCATTGAGGATGGTACAGTCTTGAAGTCCTTCAGCCACCTTCTCCATCGTAACAAGAAGGTGGATTTCATCGAGCAGTTTAATGAAAAGCTTTTGGTCAAGCAGGAAGGAGAGAATCTTCAAATTCTCGATGTAACCATTGTAACTAACGCAATCTAATGAAGAAGTTTTGTCATTATGGTTTTAATTTTGAACTCGTATACCTAATGTATGTAGGTAAGGAACTTCCAATTGACAGAAGTGAGCAGGACTGAGTTTATGACTCCATCTGCCTTTATTTTTCTGTATGAGCTACAACTGTTCCTGACTTTCCGGAATCGATCAGTAGCAGTTTGGAATTTTCGAGGTGAACTGGTCACATCATTTGAAGATCACCTGTTGTGGCACCCTGACTGCAACACAAACAACATATACATAACAAGTGATGCAACTTGTTTATCCCATATAGGAATACTGCAAGGCTGATTCCACCGATTCATCTTCAGAAGAAAATGGTGAGCATGTTTTTTGATACATATATTGTTTAATTGCCCATGCATATTTACTGCAGTGCCGGTTGCATTATACTAGTTATATTCTTTTGATTTTCCCTTGTAACATTCTTTCATTGCCAGCTAGATCATGTTTCATGTTCTTCTCAGATAGAAATATTTGAAGCCTGTTTTTTCACAATCTCATATCCTCATGCGTTTTGATGATTGCACTTATGTTATTTGCGTGTTTTGTTCTAAGCTACATTTTCTTCATTTTGATCAGTTGTTCAATTGTTTTGGGTGGAATTCTCTGTACCTTTTTCCACTTCTGTGTGATGTATATCTGTACATTAAATGATGCGCGAATGGAATTCACTACTTGAAAGCTTTTACAAATATATTGCCAATTATTTGACATTGGACTTTAAAAATATTGCATTTCCTCCATCCTTTTTATTGATGCTGCATTTGTTGCACATAAAGATGTCTCATAGGCTAATTTGAACATTAATCTCTTTCCTACAATGCAGCTGGCTCCATAAACATAAGCAGCATACTGACAGGAAAGTGCTTGGCAAAAATAAATCCGGGAAATTCTTGCAAGGAAAAGAAAGCATGGAAGTTCCAGAATACAGTCTCTGAGGCCCTTGAGGACATCACGGCTTTGTACTATGATGAAGAGCGTGACGAGATCTACACTGGCAACCGGCTTGGCCTTGTTCATGTGTGGTCGAACTGAAAGCTGAAACTGTGGCTTTCACCTACAGCATGGTGAACTACACCTGTATGTGTGTTAACGGCTAGTACCTCATGTGGTGGGGGGCTAAGAAGAGGACCCCTGCCCCCAGGAGGTATCTATGAGATGCTTCATGTTTTGAGGCAATTCTTATTTATCCCTGCCTGCCAATAGTTCTCTCCGTCCATTCAGGATCCCAGAGATTTGTTGTAGAATCAGCATTCGTCATGTGATTTCACCGTAGCCTATGTAGGTTTTGGAAATGTTGATTATGTCTCTCAACTCAGTCTCAGAGTGAGCTCCTCAAGTGTAACGGATGAACCTTGCTAGCAATGAAATTTATTCGTTGAATTCACATTCCTTTGAAATGCTTCCCACTGTCGAATGTTGATCTAATATATACTCAGATCTGGGAATCCTATCCTGAAATGTCTACGGAGTAGGTCCTTAGGCCTGGCGAGGATGCTGGCCCTTCGTTTGTAAATTGCAGCGCCGGAATCAGACTGATGGCTGGGCGCCTGATTTTCCCTTGCAACTCTTGCAGTTCTGCGCTCAAAGCGAGCTCTGAAACTCTGAATCCGGTACGCAACGCACGGCCCAATAGGCCGTTCGCTACGCACGGCCCGGCGAGGCGGCGCCGTCCATGTGCTCCACCACCGCCCCGCACGGCACGGTGCTAGTGCTAATGCTAGTGCCGAAGGCCAGGACGCAACCACCTGGCCGAGCTCCGGCGGCGGTGGTTTGGCAACTTTCGGCGGCCGGAATTCAACACGCATCACTTAGCTTAGGTGGGGGCAGGGCAAGCAAGACGGCTAGACGAGCAGACGAGGGCGGTGAGCGATGGGTGCTGGGCCGACCAGGACTCGGAGGCCGGGGAAAGGGAGCGCACCACTTCACCATTCACCAACCGTTTGTCTCGCGTGCCGGGGAGGCGGTTAGGATTTGGATCCCGGGCGGGATCGGACGCTTGGCCATGAGCCACCGTGCAGTCCCAGTCTCGCCAGTTCACCATGGTAGCAGCATGTGTGTACAGGGGCTCATGAAGTGGGGGGACAGGCGAATGTGAGTGATGCTCAAGCATGTCCCCTTCCTTTTTGGGTGGACTGTATTTGAACCGGCAGAGGAACACTGGCCAAGAGATTTTTGGCACGCCTACCCCGTTTCATCTTTCTTCTGAAAAAGAAGTGGAGATTTTTCGAATGTTATTCCGATTCAGTATGATAAATTATATAGTGGGAAATAAGAGGGGAAAATACGAAGAGAGACAGCGAAATTCACTACTCTAACTTTTTTTTGGTATTTTCTGAGGTATTTACACTTTGCTCCCTCTTTACAAGGTGCATGGTTTACTGCTGGCTAAAAAAAGACAAAAACCACACACACCAACAAGAGGAATTCCAATCCGCATTCACATCGTATATGACCCCAGTTAATCGGCTTTGATATCAAAGAAGAACCAAAAAAAAAAGGAGAGAGGCAGCCATGAGCAATTCTTTGGCTCCCGGGCCCAAACAATTGGGGCAAAAAAGGGAAACGAAGCACCTACGCCAAATGGGGATGATGGCGCGGCGATTACAGTTTAGCTAGGAGGACCAGCTCCTGAGCAGGGACGGCTTGCCGAACATCTGCTCGAGCGCGACGACGACGGCCATGGCCAGCGCCACCTCCGTCCCGGGCTGCACCACCAGGCGGAACACGTCGGAGCCCACCGCCTCCTTGGGCCGCACCTCCGCCACCGCCCGCCGCCGCTCGTCGTACACCGTGCAGCACCGCCGCAGGTACGACCCCTCCACCTCGTACCCGCCGACGCCGCCGGCCGCCTTGCGTCCGCCCGCGGCGGCGCCGGAGCACGCCGCGACGTGCGCCATGGACTTGCCGGCGCCGGCGCCGCGCATGTACTGCGCCGCCCGCTTAACGGAGTAGAGCGGCGGCAGGCGCGTCTCCTCGCCTGGGTACACCATCCACTGGTCGGCGCCCAGGCCGATCACCTTCCTGCGGCGGACGGTGAGCACGGCGCGCCCGGCGGCGTCCATGAGCACGACCTCGGCGCGGGAGTCGGAGGCGTAGCTGTCCACGCGGTACACGAGGTTGCCGCTGGCGTCGAACACCGTGAACCCCCTGCAGTTGAACAGCAGCGACTTGCGCCACACCGTCAGCGTCACCGGCTCGTCGCCGGCCGCCGCCGCAGCCGGCTGGCCCAGGGACGGCACGCCCACGTTCGGGTGCACCTTCGCCGTCATGCTTAATTGGGATATACTACGCTGATGACTGGCGGATCAAGAACGGCAGCAGGAGGAGGAAGAAGAGGCAGTTAGCTTGCTGGCTAGCTGGGCTGAGGGAGAGGAGAGCGATTGGAGCTTATGATTGTTCCACGGTTTGGGAAAATGGTGGACGTGAGCAGCATATATACACGCCCCATGGACGAGAATGCCCCTGGATAATTAGGTCGGGTTGGAAGGGTTATGTGGCAGATGGGCTCTCACGTGTATTGGGGCAGGGGATGAGATTAATAACTATATATCGCCCCTCATAATGCTCTGCCACTTTTATGTAAAGTTATACTGATTTGGAACTTGGGACACTACTGGAGGCGCACATGTATGCTCATGTTAACATGAACAACGTTGGTTAGTATGCTCTCAGAAATCACCGGAAGTGTAGAAAGCTGCATGCATGTATTATCTTTATGTCGTCGGTCAGAAAATACATGTAATGATTCCTCAAAATATATGTGGCAATTGTTACTTTCCGGAGGTGAATTCACCAAAAAGAGTTGTAAATCATTGAATGCACGTGGTAGTGAGGTCGTAGGAGGGCTCATAAGATCGAGAAGAAAGTGGTTGGTTGAGGGTTGAGAAGATTAGCTAGACTATTGAGCAAAGAATAAAAATGACGGGTGCTTAAGAAACAAGCCTTTTTTTTCTGCACTAATGCTGGCGCTTTCAAAAGAGAAAAAAGAAAGAAGGCAGCTAGGTCAGTGATAATGGTTAGTGTTGTAGAAACAAAATTAAACACTGCTAATATATTAAGATTCATCGAAGACAGGAAGAGGTGGAAGTCCAAAAAATGGGTACTGACTTAAGCTTTCTTTCAGAAAACTTTAAGCAACACCTGTTTTAAAAAGTTTATGCACATTGTCCAGTGGCTCACTTATTTTTGTCATGCTTCAGCACTTCAGCTCTTCGCCAATTTTCTTGGATATAAACTTGCTTTTGGAAAAACTGAAGCATCATTTGCAACCAGAAACCAAAAAGACTACTGTACCAGGCCAGCGCGACTTAATTGTGTACTCAACCTTGCAATTGTGACCCATAAAATAAGTTGTCATAACACTGTGCTCACTTTATTTTTTCTCATACTCAGCCACCATATATTTTAGCCACCTCATCTCGGCTTGATATCATGTTTTTTGATCTACACAATATATTTTTCACATTTGGCGATCACCATCAGCACGGTCGTGCAGTTCCCGGGTTGGTTAGAACAGAACATTTCTTTACGCAGTTTAGACTTGTTCTACGCTGTTGCCGGTCAAAATCATTCCCCGAAACCGATAGGGTCCGACGCGTGGCGCGAGGAGGCGGCTCGGGTGGCCAGGATGAGGCGGCTGAGATGCAGACCCGCCTCGGCGCTGCGCCGCCCCCGCTCGTCAGCACACGGCGTGGTCGGCTGGAGATTACAATGAAAACGATTTATTAGTGGCAACAAGCGAGCGAGATCTTTATCACCAACCATAAGCGAGAAGGGCGAGGAGGTTATGGATTTTTTAAGTAGCTATATAGCTACGTGATGTGCTCATTAGCTGGTAGCTTAAGATTATTTTACATGGAAAATCTAATGGTTATGAAGTGATCGTCGTTGGAGTTTCAGTAGCTGGGCGGTGCATGTTCAGGAGTTGATTTTTTTTTTGGGTAGAGTGTTGATATTTTCTCTTGTTGTATGATGGAAGAGATGAGGTAATGTGAGCATATAATACTCCGATAATCAGTTTCATTGTTTGTGCGAGAGTACGTTATGGGTTATTTGTTTTTTTTCCCCCGGAGCTGAACGATTCTTCTGCAAAGAAGAAAACGTGTATGCACCATTCTACGCAGAATTGAGAATCCAAAAGTACAAATAACTCGAGGAAATGAGAAATGGAGGTTGCTTGAGGCGATCCTGTCTGGAGCAGTTGTCAAATTAAATTTTCCATTAAATACACTGATTCGTAATCACAACCGATGTGTCTACAATCGACAAACCAGATCCACAAGTGTGAAAATGTACCACATCATCACACTGTTCTATCTCATGACTAGCATCCATGCACGAGCCATCCCATCCATGCACGAGTCATCACTCAGATTGTTGTATGAACGCAGGAAGAAAAGGAAAACGTTCATTTTACAACTTCCAATCATCACAGAAGTATGATTTTTAACTGTATACTTTAAAACCAGGCATCATATACCATATAACTTCTAAAATCGTGCAAATTTGGATCTTTAGGTGGGTTTTTTATTTTTTTAAAAAATAAAAATAGTTTCATATTGAAAAAAATCATGACTAATTCAATTTAAATTCAAAAAAATATGAAACTAGTACCATAAAATTTCTAAAAATTTAACCTATAAGTTTGTGCTCTGTTGGATGTTATTTGGATGTTATTTATTTTATTCCTTGTTTTTAATGTTTCTAGTCATACTTATTATTTATTTAAATTATTGTTTTGTAATAATGCACCTACATACATGTTACATTTTTAGAAAATTTTAAATGCCAAGTTGATAATTTTAAAATAAATTAGTTTTAATTTTTTTAAGATTCAACCATTTCTTAAAAGATCCATAAAATCAAAAACCACCATTGAAACCATTCAAAGGTCCTAATTTACACGGTTTCGTCATTTGGATGGCCTATGATATTCGGTTTTGTAGTAGAGGGTTAAAAATCAGACTTCTATGATGGTTGGGGGTTGTAAATTAGACTTTTTCCTAAAAAAAAACATGAAGTTTTGTCACATAGGCATGGCTACAAAAGCTAATGACGACGGCGAGGTGATTTTTTGAGCTGTGGCTAGCTGACCCAGATCACATTGCGACCACTGCTCACCACCAAAAAGATCAAGGCTCGAGTGAATCAGGGTACCAGAAGCCAAGCTACACGCGGATGACTGCAAAGGACAGACGTCACATTAGTGCAGGCCATGTACTGCATCTAATTGCCAGTAAACAAAGCTTGGTGATGTTATCGTCTAGCGAATAACTAATGATTGATGATCTGGTTGATGACTTGCACCGAGCATTTTTCGGTTGCATCCGACGTAGATCCTTCAGCTGGTAGCTGGTCGTAGCCTAGTTGGTGTACTGCATGTTCTATTTATACTTCCACCTTTTTCTGAAAGATAAGCAAGTGAGATCCAACTAAGTCCATAGTACTTTTTAAACAAATCTTTACGCTATCAAATTTTCTTGCTTTGCTTCCTGCTAAATTATCTGGGGTTTTCTCTTTCAATTATATGAACGATGATTAGTGAATCATACGCGCAAATCCTTTAATTTGTTTGCTATAAAACTAATAGACTAAATGTACTGTATCAGATCTTCTACCTAAGAGAAATACATTTTCTTTTGTGTAATTAGCCCCCAAGTATAATATTCAGAGAATAATTTTCTGTTCACAACCAATCATTAGATTTCCTTATCATTGGTCTGGACGCAGAAAAATGAACAGAGACCTACCTCGCTTGCTAGGTGTCAATCAATTAGGTGTTTTGAAAACAATTTAGTACAACAGATGGTGTTGATGAATTGGTCTGGAACTCGTAGCTAGGTCAGTAGTGTCTTTCGTTTTCTTCAATACGCATGAAAATGACGCTCACGCAGTCAATAGATCCTGTCGAAATCAGGATTAAACTAAAACAAACTGATCATCTTCCACCGCTGTTCTCGAGTGTTCCGTTCCGTTCTCCTCACCTGGCCTGGCCTCAGAGGTAGTTGAGATATCCGCCAAGTCTAGTCTCTGTTACTGCACTATGTTCATTTGATGTAGACTGTAACAAGTTGACACTGACTTTTGTGTTCTTGGCCGTTTCATGGAGCCAATAAGTAATTCGGACGGGCAGATACATCATTTATGCTTTTTTTCACAAAAAGATTTCACCATTGTAACTTTTTACTATTTCCTGAGTGAATTGAGATTTCTAGTTTTGTAGTCTGAGTGAACTGCACTGCATCAGAAATTCAGAATTCAGAAGTCCTGGAGCTAGACCAGTTGCATTACCAGCATCTCTCTAGTTCAATATCTGTTGGATCTACAGCATCAGAAGAAACCTTTGCCCACCTCAGTTCTACTTCTAGATCATAGCTGAAAGCACAGTCAGAAATCACAGGGAGGGAGCACGATATTGATTCCCTCGGCGTAACTGAACTACGTACATTATTTGTAACCTCTAGAACCCTCTGCTTCTAGAGGAAAACCTTGTAACGCTTCTTCCTCCTAATGAAATACGTGCTCAGGCACGGTCGCGAAAAAAACTGAACTACGTACATTTCATCTGCGCTCGATATCGATCCTGTTCGTTTCTGACGAGCCATGCCATACATCAAGTAGCCCTCACATCACGCCATGCTGTTCGCCGGCACCTCCTCGATTCGACCGGGGGACGCCGGCGCTCGGCAGGCTGCCCACGGGATGGAGTCGGATCGGAGGAGATGAAAACCGCAAATGATTCTGCCCATCATATTCCATCGATCGGGCTGCCCGGCCACTGTACATCCACAGCCTAGTTGGCACTAGAAGTTATCCTGTTGCGTCGAGGTAGTTGATCCGATTTCAGTTCAGGTATCTGCATCTCCGGCTGCTTTTCTTCGTACATCAGGATGGTTTTCTTTTGAAAGGAAGGAAGTACACCCCTGAAATGTCATCAGGGTTCACCTTTTCCTCTTCTCTGATGTGGCGAATGCTACCTTGCATCAGGAAAGCTCAAGATAGTACGCGTTCGGATGCATTTCCTTTTGCAGAGATCGCGCTGGGTGAGATTTGTCCTCTGAATTTTCGGAGTGGGCAGCTGCGCCTTTCTGACATCATTAGCAGATAAACAAAGGCGTGGAAAGGGAAACCGGCCATGTGCCGATCGTCGATCCTACGCTATTCGATTCGAGGGATCGACTAAACCGCACCATCGAAATTAAAGATTGATTACCAGAAAGAAACGTTAGGGCACAACACCACCCGCTTGCTCGCCATTGTCCATACCTGTAGACCATCACCTGGGAAAAGATGAGAGCGAGTGGAAGTGGAAGCAGCTCCAAACTTTATCTACTTGTCACAGTTTTCTAAGCAGATCACCTGTCCGGATGAGTCACCCCACGCGCCCTACACTACCAGGCGTCTAGGCCCCGTCCCCTTTCAGTTGCGCGCGCGGGACCCACGCAAAAATATACTCCATCGACACTGCTGCTCCAATCCAAACAGATGAGTACTCAGTACTGAAGAACAGTGAGTGATTCAGGCCTAGTGCGCGCCTTTAGAACAGAAACCACCGACGCGTTTGGATTTGGAAAGGGTTCCCGATCGATCAGTGTCTTTAAAAAGCCTTCGTAACTGTGGTAAAGATGAGCAAATCATTTCAGCTGGCCCCTGTGGCAGCACATAAGAAATGGGCAGTAGTGTATTATCTAGAAAACAGAAGTGTGTGTTCTCCGTTCAGTGTTCGTGAATGTTCCAGTAACAATGTTCTTCTAGCAAGCAAAAAGGGAAAGAAAATGAATGCAAAAAGAAAGATTCTACTAGTAGGAGCACTATCACACTACTACGCCTGCTGGTTGCGTGATTAGAAAGAACTAATTAAGCAGCAAGCAACCGCCATCACTTATCATGGTGCCTGTTCGCCACATCTCTCTCCCTCTACAGGCCGGGCCCACGAGACGATCGGGCCCCGGCGGCCCTTTTCAACAACCCGGCCTGGAAACACGGCGGCATGCCGGGGCACCCAGAGCCCCGGCCCTGTCCCCCTCCCACAGCGCGCGTCGGCCACCGTCGTCTCCACGACTCCACCGCAGCGCAGCGCGCCCCATCCATCTATCCATGGGCCATGGACCACGGCTACCTACGTGACACACCGGAATTAAACGCACCTGCGAACAGGTCGGAACAGAACAGAGCAGAGCAGGCGAGCAGCCCATGCGCGCCGGCCGGCTGCGCATGCACCACCTGCGCGGTCTCCCTCCCTGGCGGCCGGCCTCGCTACTGGCACTGGCCTCGCCGGTCGCCGCCGTCGGATTGAATTGATGACCCGGGGATGCAGGCAGTTACACGTGGAGAGTATAGGCAGCAGCGTCTCCGTCGAGTCACCCCGGCCGGCCGCCGGCCGCTGTCCCTCAGCTCGCGGGCCGTCGTCCTCTTCTCATCAAGGCGGCCGTTGGGTCTGAGTTGGCAGTGCTAGCTGCTCCAACTCCCGAACGGCCTCGGGCGGCTCTTGATGAGCAACGAACTGAGCAGCATTGACGGGCAGTACTATACGTAGCAGCAGTGATCGATGGCCAGGACTCAGAACTTAGCAGTGATGCCGTGGCCCCAAGGGACACCAGCCAGCCAGGCGCCGCGCATCGCCGCATCGGCATCGCGGTGCAAGCAAGGAGACAGCGCGCGGGACGAGGGGGCTCCATGCGCCGGGGCAGGCCATGTGGATCGCCGAGTGGTGGTTAAAGAAAGGGAAGGCCGGGTGTTGTCTGTTGTGTGTAGTGTGGCATGCAGTGCAGCGACTGATCGAGGTGGTCAGGAAGCTATGCTATGCAGCGCTAGCTAGGGGATCTCGAGGGTTAGTGATTCAAGAAAAGGAAAGCTTTCTGTGGATTGAAGCGCCTCGCCGGCCGGCCGGCCGCCGGATAAGCGGATAGAAAGCGACGGAGCCGAGCGCGCGCGTGGGGGGTGATCCAAGTGTGGCGTGGTGCCGCGGCGCGGTTGCATCCCCCATCTGCTTGGCGCTTGCGGCGTGCGAATACTGCTGCCGCTCCGCCTTGGCATGGTCGTTGTCCATGCGCGCGCGTTGATCACTCTAGCTATAGGCACGGTGTACTTCGGCGTTTCTGGACACCGTGCTGCGTTTTCCATTTGCTTGGGTGTCTCGGTATGGATATTCTGCTTACCATTAGCACTTTAGCACCCGTTGCTCTCTCCCGTTATATCGAAACTACCTAGTACGTTCTCAAATATTTGAAAACGGAGTAATTTGCTCGGGCTAGACGTTATATATTTGAGAACGGAAAGAGTACTCCACACTAATATTTAATTTTAAAATAACTACTTATCTTCTCCAAACTGCTACAATGATAAATATAATCTTACAATGCCTACTAATCTACTCGAAATGATATAATAATAAATTTAACTACAATAAATACTAATCTACTCTGAAATGCTATAATGGGAACCATTATTAGGCATATACAGTAGCTGTATATATAAGTCCACACAAACAAAATAAGCTGACTTGGTCATCATTAAACGAGGAAAGAGCGTGTTGTTATCTAATATCTCGTCTACTACTTTGGCTCGTGCTCCCATGCAAAATAATACTAACCAGAGTAGTATTAAATATCACACAGACATAAAAATAGATAAACCATTTTAAAGCTATCTATTTAGTTGTAGTGTGTCAAATGGACAACAACTGCCTAAACTATTATGGGTTATTTGGATCGGTACCATTATAATTTTCGAAAGTTGGAGATATAACACTGCAATTCACCTATTTGGAAACTTACCATTACAATTCTTGCATACTTTGAACCGTACCATTATATACGTATGGAGATACCTTGGGCCCAGCTGCAGGCGTATACAGATACTAACACCTGGATGTGGGCCCCTCCCTCTCGCGCGGCGCTCTCTCTCTATCTCTCGCCTCGCCGCCCGAACGCCGCCGCACGCCGTCGATCCGCCGCTCTGCCATGCAGCTCGCCGTCCCGCCCGGGCCCGGCCAAATCGGCTCAGCACCACCACCGCTACATTCTCCACCTCCTCGCCCTCTCACTCGAGACGCCTTCGCCTCTCCGACCGTCGCCGCCGTCCGCCATGGCTGGCACATGACCGCCACAGTCGACCGCCTCGCTCGCGCCGCCTTCCCTCGATCCCGCTGCACAGGTAGACTCCACGCAAGCCGCGGATGCCTGCACGCTCGCTCCAAGACCGCCGCTGCAGCTCCATCGTCGGCGCCACCGCCCACCGGACTGCTGGGCCGCCATTGTTGGCATGGCCGGTGCTCCACCGCGCGAGATGGGTCAAGAACCCTTGGGATAGATGTGGTTAGCACCATAGAAGCTCAGGGACACGATGGTGAGGAAGTGGATGATGGGAGGAGGGAGGGAGTGAGGGGGAGCGGCCAGCAGGGGATGGGATGGCGGCGGCGGCGGCTTGGCGCAACCGCGGTGTGTGAGCTCGGCCTCGCGCGTTTGACGGTGGAGGCGAGCTCCGCCGCGCGCGCAGCTGCCGCGGGCTAGCTCTACCTTGCGTGCTCGTCCGGCAGCCACCGCGGCACCGGACTCCCTGGACGTCGGGAGGAGGAAGATAACCTGACATCCGGGTCCCACACGTCAGCGAGTGGGAAGAGGAGAGGTATCAGGGGTATTTCGGGCCATACGAAAATACAGAGGTCTCCTGTGGGTCCAAAGGAATCAAAGACAGGTTCAATGGAATCAAAAACGTATATAATAGTATGGTTCAAAGTATGCAAAAATTGCAATGGTAAGTTTCCAAATAGGTGAATTGTAGTGTTATATCTCCAACTTTCGAAAATTGTAATGGTACCGATCCAAATAACCCAACTATTATACATGTCCTTAATTTCTAAAAATGTACATACTTATGAACATAAGGAGTGATAACTAGTTTGCTCCTAAATCAAGTTTTGTGTGCTTGTTAGAAACATGATTTTTTTAATTGGAAAAGAAAATGAAAATGCTTTGAACCTACCTTTTGTCGGACATTTATATGGTGAGACTATTGTAATACAAGAGATCAAAGCACATATCTTACATAAGACATAGTTCATCCCAGACATATTGTGAGGTGAGTAGCATTAAATTTAAGTATGTAATAATAGTATTTGTATTAGAAAAAACAGTGACTAGTACTAGTCTTTTATTGATGTAGATATTATATGCAAACTATGTCTATATCTAGTGTTTAAGTTGAGCATTGAATGACCATACTATCCTAGTAGACACGTGCACGCAGGTTTGCGCAAGACCATCAGTGGCATCTCTATCACACCGCAGGGCAGATGGGCAGGACAACAGAGAGACTGAGAGAGGGATCAAGAGGGAAGCACAAGAATTATTGAGACGGTTGATGTGTCCGTGACGTTTAATTTGCGTCCAGGCGATCACGAATGGTGCCGATCGGTCGATGCAGAGAATCTTCGACGGAAGGAGAAACCACATCGCCTCGTTTAACCTCTCCATCAGGATAGATAGATGCTCGTTTTCATAACAAGCAGACAACTCAAGGGAAGGAAAATGGAGGGGGGCGCGTCGCGCTCACACCCTGAAGACGGCTGCAAAGCCCGCAACAGAAGAAGAGTGAGCGCAAGTTACGCAAGGAAGCTATGCTGTGGCCTATGTGGGCCGTGAATGGGCTGTAGTTCCTCCCGTTTTTCTTTCTCCCTCAAATTCGCTGATATAAGACCGAGTTCGCAAAACCACCCTAGACACGAAAACCGAGTGAACTGCCTTCCTCAACTTTCAAAACCGTTCAGTTTGCCTCCTTGCAGTGGTTTTAAGCGGTTTTCAAGGTGGTTTTACCTTTTTTAATTGAAAATAAATCTCGTAAATATTTATTAAACCACAAAAAATATCCCTAAGCTTCTAAAAATTATGAGAAAAATCCTAGAGATGGACTGAGATGCAAAAAATCTAAATAAAATATTAAAATTAGTGAAAAAGACTACAAAATTTTCTAAAATTTAAATTTAATTCTAGCAAAAT
>OAMR01000639.1:213060-224524 GCA_900205405.1 Echinochloa crus-galli | reverse complement strand
ATAGATTTAAATATTTTAATATATATATATATATATATATATTAATTTTTGGTATATATTTTCTATTTTGCTAGAGCTAAATTTATTGATATTTTCACTAGTTTAAATATTTTATTTAGATTTATTGCATCCGAATCCATCTCTAAGATTTTTCTCAGTACTTTTAGAAGCTTAGGGATATTTTTTGTGGTTTAATAAATATTTACGAGATTTATTTTCATTTGAAAAAAGACAAAACCACCTTGAAAACCGCTTAAAACCACGATAGGGAAGCAAAGTAAACGGTTTTGAACGTTGAGGGAGGTAGTTCACCCGGTTTTTGTGTCTAGGGTGGTTTCGCGAACTCGGTCTTGTATCCAGGGAGGTAAATGGGACTTTTTCCAAATCCTATCCAAACCCATTCCTATCCGAGCGAGTTCATCACACTCGCGCATCGATCGGGGCCAACGGGCAGCGAGCCGTGGTTCTCGCGAGTAACTAGCGGTGCAGCGCGTCGCCCTGGCCTTGATCCCGAAAGATCGCACACGAGAATTTGAATTCCTGTCAACAAGTCTACATTTGAATTCTTACAATTATTTCTAAAACTTAAAAATGCAAGTAGGAACAAGCAGACACACAAAATCGTAATATGAATTCTAAACAATCAGATTCAAGCATTCAAATTCATGCGCCTGCCGAATCTCTTTGTGCTAGCTTGATCGATAAGTTTAGCTCGATCACCAACCCCTGGCTCATTGCTTGGTGCTTGATTGATTCGTTCGGGAGATCATGTCCACTGCACAACTACCTATTTGTATGGCCAAAGGAAAAAATATTAATCTATAGAGTACTTGATAAGACCAAAGAAGTGCTGATGCCGTCAAGTCGATTGTAGTCAATGGTCCCACCGATGCTTGGAATCTAGTTGATTTTTTGCTTCGCCCGTTATGGTTGTAAATTGTAATGGTAGTTTTATTTCAAAAAAGTATAAGTATCCTATCCTAATAAACTTATACATTTGAATCTTTAGGCCCGTTTGTTTCAGCTGTTGTGAGAATCGATTATCCTAGAATCCGTATTAGCTGATGAGAACGGCTGCCGAGAGAATCTGCTGGCCGGATAAGCTGGGAGTTTGGCAACTCTGATTGCATGATGTAGAGTGTAAAATGACCTATATGCCCCTAAAATCAATGATAGCTCATTTGATTTTTGAGAATGAGCAGCATGTGATTTTGACAATATTTTAAAGATTGCAAACATAAATTTTGATAAGTAATTAGTAATACATTCCAAAGCATAGCAATGGAATCCCGTACATCATTCATATCACTATCATCTAAGAAAGTGGTCCCATCATTCATAACACTCATGCTATCATGACCACCATTGCCATCAACATAGTTCTCAAAAGTAGCATCTTCAATGGCACTATCTCTTATGAAATTGTGAAGGACCATTACCGCAGTGATGATTTCAGATTGCTTTTGCATTGGATAGCTAGGCAAGTTTAAGAGAATTCGCCACTTCGTTTTAAAACTCCAAAAGAACGCTCGATCTCATTCCCAAGAGATGAATGTGCGTAGTTGAACATCTCCATTAAACCCACTGGCTGTCAACCATGTTGCCATTCGGATACATGATACCTTTGATCCTTGTATAATTTTAGAAATCCCTTTTTGTTTAGACAATCCGAATCAACAAGATAATACTATCTTTCCGAGGCATGTGGAAATTGCTAGCTATGTGTTTTCAATATGTCCAACAATACACGAGAGTATCATGCACGAAACCAGGCCATGGGCATTTAGTTTAAGGTCGGATGTACGTTTGGTTTCATGTGGTCGATTTTTTGGTAACAAATCATTTTCCTTAACCGCGCCAAATTAATGATTCCCTTTCTGGATCCTACGTGTCCCATGGATGGCCTCGTAGTCATTTTCGAAATAACAACATCTTTGTTTCACATCGCTCTCTTTCTTCTTCATCACAAACAAATCCTACATGATGTTGCATTAGATGATATATATACGAGATTACTGAGAGGTAGCAGTGTACCTCTCATTGGGTAAAATTATCAACAAAGGAGAGAAAAATAAACTAAAGAATAGGCATTTTTGGTTATATTAGTTACTATGGGTCTTAAATTTATCCTCAAACTACTCCATGTGCAAGAATTGATCGACGCACCAGCTGAAACAAATGTGGTCCAAAAAAAGAAGAAGTGTGGAACAAATGTGTATAGCACGTATTTAGATTAGCTGCTAAAACTAGCTTATTGGTTGGCCGTGACAACTTTTTATGACATTAATCAACGAGCAGTTAGCCAAATTGTCACGAAATCACAGAAGATCTACAAATCACAGAAGAACTACTACAAATCAGATAGAACCGGTCAGCTATAATTGTACACATCACAACCATCAATCCAAGTCGTCCCTACAAACGTGTTGCCAACAAAAAAAAAGTACCTAAAAACGTATGGTAACCCTCGTTCTCGTGCGTGCAGCGGGCCATGAGTCCGAAACTCAGAAGTCTGCGGCGCTGCCCCAGCCGCCGCGCGCCACCGTGGTCCGCTGGTTGGCGTTGGTGACGTACTGCCGGACGGGGTCGTCGGTCACCGGCACGGCGGGCCCCACCGTTGCCGGCTGCGGCGTGGTGATGACGTACTGCTGCATGACCAGCACGGACACCATCTTGGAGAACTCGGACGAGACCAGCAGGTCCCCGATGGGCCCCAGCTCCGGCGAGTCCATCCACTCCGCCAGCGCCGACGTGAGCGGCGACCCGGCCTCCCCGGGGTGCCTCCCCACCACGTACAGCTCGTGCGCGCTGTCCAGGCCCCGTATCGCTGCCAGCGTCTCCTCGCTGTTGCCCACCACCTGCTCCATGTACAGCACCGCCTCGTTGCCGGCGTTCCGCGCCCGGAACTCGCCCAGGTACTCCTCGTCCATCTGCCGCTCGCTCTTCCCGGCGTCCGGCACGATCGTGATGGCCACCCCGCGCTGCCCCGCCGCCATGGCATGCTGCGGCGTCGCCACCGCCGGTGGCGCCGGCGGCTTGTACCCCGGCGGCACGAACCGCACGATGGTGAGGCACACGCCGGGGTGCTCCACCATCCGCCACGCGTACGCGAGCCCTTCCCGGTCGTCGGGGCCCCCGAAGAAGAGCAGCGCGACGTGGTGCACGCTGGCCATGCGCGCCGCGGCGGCGCTGAGGCCGCGGTCGACGAGGATGCCCACGGAGCAGGGCGCCGACGCGAGGATGCTCTCGTTGAACACCCGGAGGGAGGCGTTGATGGGCTCCATGCCGCCGTCCACCGTCTGCTGCTTGTGGAAGGGCAGCACGATGAGGGACACGTGCTTGTCCTCCGCCAGCACCGACACGTCCTCGTGCATCGTCTGGTACGGCGACACCGCCGTGAGCGCCTGCACGGACACGCCGCCCACGCTCTCCTCGTAGCTCTCGAAGGCGTTGAAGATGTGGTCGCTGGAGCCCGCCGCCGCGCCGGCGCCGGCGCCGCGGCTCTGGTTGGAGGCCGAGTGGTGCGCGGCCAGCATGTTGGAGGCGCGCCCCGTGAGCTCCACGAGGTGCAGCGCGTAGATGAAGATCGGGGAGCGCTTGGTGGGGTTGGAGAGCTCCAGCAGCGAGATGATGGACGGCACGTTGCGGGTGGTGTGCACGCACGCCAGCATCCGGAGCTCCGCGTCGTGCTTGGAGCGCTGCAGGTTGCGCCGCTTGTACCCGACCAGGCGCCGCGCCGGCCGGTACACCGTCGTCACCACGGGGGTCACCAGCGCCGTCATGGCCACCGACACCAGCACCATCACCGCGAACGACTCGTCGTCGAGCACCTCCTTGTCCCGCCCGATGTTGAGGACGATCATCTCGACGAGGCCCCTGGTGTTCATGAGGAAGCCGAGGGCGACGCCGTCGCGGAAGGTCATGGTGTAGGAGACGGCGATGAGGATGGTGCCCATGATCTTGGCGAAGCTGGCCATGGTGAAGACGAGCACGAGGAGGCCCACGGTGACGGGGTCGCGCACGCGGGTGACGTTGGTGCGGAGGCCGCTGATGGCGAAGAAGAGCGGGAGCAGCAGCCCCGTGACGAAGTCCTCGAGCTTCTCGATGAGCACGACGCCGAGCTGGCCGCTGGGGATGACCAGCCCGTAGACGAAGGCCCCGAACACGGAGTGGATGCCGATGGCGTCGGTGCAGACGCCGGCGACCATGACGCCGGTGAGGATGAGCGTGACCTGCACGTCGCCGATGGCCTCGCCCTCGGGGACGCGGCGGACGAGCCACCACATGAGCGGGCGCACCACGTAGAAGCAGGCGAGCACGAAGAGCACCCCGGCGAGGAGCACCCACAGGGAGGAGAAGGCGGAGCTGTTGACCTCGGAGATGGCGATGGCGAGCGCCAGCAGGATCCACGCGCACATGTCGTTGACGATGGCGGCGGACATGGCGATGCGGCCGAGGTCCGAGTTGAGGAGCTTGATCTCGGCGAGGATGCGCGCCAGCACCGGGAACGCCGTGACGGAGAGCGCGACGCCGAGGAAGAGCAGGAAGGAGGCCTGGTGCACGTTCTTGGACACCTGGTGCCGGAAGATGAAGGACGTGGCCGTGCCGATGCAGAACGGCAGCGCCATCCCGGCCACGGCGATGATGAGCGCCTTCTTCCCGGAGCGCTTGATCACGTTCACGTCCATCTCCAGGCCCACCAGGAAGAGGAAGTAGAGCAGGCCCAGGTGCGCCACCGTCTCCAGCGTCAGCAGGCTCCGCAGCGGGAACACCGTGTTGGCCCACACGTCCACCTGCCCCATCACCGACGGCCCGAGGATCACGCCGGCGAGGATCTCAGCGATCACGCGGGGCTGCCGGATGGGCTTGAGGAGGAGCACCAGGAGGCGGGTGGTGGCCACGATGATGGCCGTCTGGAGGATGAAGAGAGGGAGCGAGAACTCGAGGGGGTTCACGCCCTGCCAGATGCCGTACGCCGTCACCATCATCGGCGAGTAGCACACCACCGAGGCGGCGTTGGAGATGTTGCCGCGCGCCGCCGCCTGCGCCGTGGCGTTCGTCGGCGGCAGCATTGTGCCGCCACCACCCGCCGCTGGCAGCACCGTGGCCATCTCGGCGCATGGGAGAGAGTGACCACCCTCCTATCGAGCGGCGTGGCGAACTACGGGCCTAGCACGCACAGTGGAAGAGGAGAAACCGAGAAAGGTTCGGGACTCGGGAGACCATGCAGTGAGCAGAAAATGGACCGGAGCGCGGAAACCTCCAAAGCCGGAGCGCCAACACGCGTGGCAGTGTCTCTCAACTGCTAAATTTTGGCCGGTTCTCCGGGGAGTTTGCGCTGCCCTTTGCCTAATTTTGACCTGACAGTGCCCGTGCGGGCAACCTATAGACATTGCCGAACGAAAGCGATTCTGAACTGAGAAACATAAAATCACTTGTACAACGTACTATTGACTGGTTGTGTCATTTGTCCACTGTGCATTCATCATAATTTGCTCGTAGATTCGGTGTTCTTGAATAAACCTTCAGATTTGTTCATTTTGTACCTAATAAGTACCCCCTTGTCCCATAAAAACGTACAATCCTGACACCTAAAACAAAAATCCCACAAAAAGTGCAATCTAGGATTTTGATCCCAACTACTACTGCCTAATTAAGGGCTCATTTTTTTAGGGAAAAGCGTACTGCTTATATTAAAGAGCGTTTACAGCGGTACAAACTCCATCTGTAGGAGTGATAAACCACACATATCTACCAAAACTCTCATACACCGACCCTTTAGCTAGTCTATGAGCATCTTCATTAGCTTCCCTACCTTCATAAGTAAACCTGACCTCACTAAAGTCCTCCGCTCTCGTGAATAATATGTCCATAAGCTCCCATTGCGGCTCCTTGCAAATTCTGAACCATGTTCAGGCAATCCAAAGCCGGCTTGAATTTCTGGAGCACCAGATCGCTAGCCAGCGCCATTACTTCATGGCATGCCATCGCCTCTGCCATCTCCGGGTCAGTTATACCTTCCATCACCAGTGCCGAGGCTCCCAGAAAATTGCCAGCCTCGTCATGAGCCACAGCCGCCATCGTAAACTTGGTTGTGTTCTTCGCGAGCGCCGCATCAACATTAAGGGCTCATATTTGATTCGCATTTCAAGGTTCAAGGCTAAATTATAGTTATGATTTTAGAAAGCCTAGTTAGCAGTATGCGGCTAACAAATAAGGATATATAGATCTTTTCTTGCCACAACCAATTTCTCTAAAAAAACTAGGATTATACTCTTTACTGAATAGAGAGGGAGCAGTAATTAAGCCCATGATACACCTTAATTTCTAACTTGTACAATAAGTCACTGAATGTGTCCTATAGATTCAGTGTTCTTAAAACAAAACTTTAGATCTATCTACTTTGGACCCCCCCCTTCTAAATTATAAGTCGTATCTCGTGTCGGTGTTTGACGACCGAGTACATGCCTAGGATACCTCAGAGTAAAGAAGTCGTGGGTCTCGCCGAGTTCTAAGGAATACCCTACGTCATGTATGTTGTATTGCCTTGTGTATGAGTTGAGTTGTTTTATGGGGGTCCCTACTCCGCATTATATATAGGGGGTAGAGTTACAAGTTGGTTACATGATCGTAGTCGTATACAACAGGGAGTACTAAAATATGACAATGGAGAGTCTCCTAACAGTACACGACTAGTTCTCCGAGTCACCTACGCCATCTTGCACCATAGCTAACTGCATCCGGAGTACTTGGGTCGGACTCCTCCCGATAGAATAAACCAATCCTATATGTGAGTGGCCCTGGCCCGGGGATTCTAGTCCCGCATCTCGATATAGGCATATAATGTTTATCTAGATGCGTAGCAAAAGATGTTCCTGGAAAAACAAAACATCCTATATCTTTGGGATGAAATGGGCACCTTGGTATTTTATACCTACCATACATCTGAACTTCTGATTTTGATCTAACTCTGATCCAAATCCTACCCCAAGCTAAGTTGTTACTCACATCTACCTCGCATACGACAGTGAAAGTGCATCTAGGCACTTAATTGTTTTGGTGATTTTGGATGACAACATGATTTGTAATTTAACTTGTTTGCATACATTAGGTAAATCATCGCCTTCTGGAGTCTGGAGGCGATAAGTTCCAGCCCCAATGACTTGTTTGACAATAAACGGGCCTTCCCATCGTGACATGAGTTTGTGCAGGCCATCTGTCTTCTGTATGCGCCGTAGCACTAAATCCCCTATTACAAAGGAACGAGGCTGAACAGAACGTTGATGATAACGCCGTAGTCCCTCAAGATAGCGTGTGTTCTGAATGAGAGCTGCCACCCGGGCTTCTTCAATACCATCAATCTTGAAATCTTTCTTGTTGAGCGACTTGCTCATCATAATTCTCCAATCGTGGAGCGTTCCAGAGTAGATCAGCAGGTAAGACTGCTTCGGATCCATAGACTAGAAAATAAGGTGTTTGCCCGGTCGCACGGCTTGGTAGCGTGCGTAGCCCCCAGAGTACAGCTGGTAGTTCTTGAGCCCACTTGCCGCCATACTTCTTGAGTGGGTCATATAATCGTGGTTTCAAACCTTGCAGTAACAAGCCATTGGCTTTCTCGACTTGTCCATTTGCCTTTGGATGTGCAACTGAAGCATAATGAGTTTCAATTGAATATTTTGAGCAATAATCTTGGAATCCATCACTCGTGAATACTGATCCTAGATCAGTAATATATGTATATTTGAAAAAACTGAATTGTATGTAGGTTGAAAAGAAGGATAGGACCATCAAGGACGAGGCTGATGAGCTGCGAAATCACCTACAGCTTGCCCTGGTAAGAAATCATAACCATATAGTGTAGTTGCAAGATCACTTAGTAATGCTATAAAAATAGGCAAATACACAGGCATTGGTCGAACTAGTCGAAAAGCCAGGGGATGCCAAGCTATCTGCCAGAATCCGTGAACTGGAAGCTGACTGGGCCGCCAAGTGCGAAGAGCTGGAAAAAGTACAAGCCGAGCGGCAGAAAGAAAACAACTGGCATGAACAGCAATATGCAAGTCTCCTTGAATTGAAGGAGGGCCTTGAAGGCCGGGTCACACATTTGACCAAGGAAAATTCCAGTAAGTACTCGCATCAAACTTGTAAGTAATGAAATAATGTGAATTGCACTGATAATGCATCTGAATATATGCAGATTTGAAGAAACAACTGAAAGCTGAAGAAAGCAACACTACCAACTGGTATAACCTGTCGCAAAAAACAGCAGGAACCCATGGTTCGAGTTGTCCTGACAAAGATGGCTAGTGCTCGTAGTCCCTCAAGATAGCGTGTGTTCTGAATGAGAGCTGCCACCCGGGCTTCTTCAATACCATCAATGTCTGAAATCTTTCTTGTTGAGCGACTTGCTCATCATAATTCTCCAATCGTGGAGCGTTCCAGAGTAGATCAGCAGGTAAGACTGCTTCGGATCCATAGACTAGAAAATAAGGTGTTTGCCCGGTCGCACGGCTTGGTTGCGTGCGTAGCCCCCAGAGTACAGCTGGTAGTTCTTGAGCCCACTTGCCGCCATACTTCTTGAGTGGGTCATATAATCGTGGTTTCAAACCTTGCAGTAGGTTGCATGTCCGACCGAAAGAAAATATCTGCATCTTTTACCGTTTTGCCCTTGAGGGCGTGTATCTTAGGTTTAAGTTGTTGTGGGATATGGGTACCCCTGGGCCCACTGTCAGGCTAGACTACGGCGGTCAGGGCCCACATCTGATAGGCTCATGGGCCGACCCCTAGGCGGTCCATGTGGCCACCCTAACTTGGTGGACAAGTTTGATGAAGACCCGGTGGGCGGCTCGTCCAGATATCCAGGGATATTCGGCTGTAACAGACTCGGACAAGAGTCCTGATTGAAAACCAAGTAGGTTCAGATGGAAACCGACTTGTAAACCCTAGCTCGCTGCCCTATATAAAGCGGCCTAGGGCACCCCCTGAGGGACAGGCATCAAGACACGCCAGAAACCATCACAACACATCTTGTAAACCATACGCTAACGTAGGGTATTATACCTCCGGGTAGCCCGAACCTGTCTAAATCAGTGCCTACTGTGTACCATCAAGTCGCTAGTTCATCAATCGCCCCGCCTCAAGCAAAATTATATATGGCGACACGCTCGACTGAAAAGAATTCTTGCCTTGATCGATCTCCTCTAGTACAGTGCAATAATCATGGACAACGGAGCCGCCAATTCAAACTGATTCCCACCTCATCATCACAAACTGATACGTAGCCGTACGTGACTCGTCGTCAGAGCTAGAGTGATCTAACTGATAAAGGGACGCCGCTGGGGGAGATGTACTCGTTCGCGAGCTAGCTTGGCCCTCTCCAAGCTCTGCGGCGAGCACACCCTACTCCAAGTTCTAGATAATCTCTCGACTCTCGGTAAGATTATTATCGAGAAATTCAGAGAGACAATAATGCTACGTCCAGCGCACTGCCGGTTGCTGCAATGCGATATTTCAGGAGATCGACCTTGTGCACAGCGCGCAGGTTGTTGGCATTAACCACCATGAGTCCACGATGAGGTGCTTGCAGTTTGTATTTTTCTTTCATGTTTTTAAACCCCTATTAAATTCTTCTATCTAGCTACTTAATTGATTACCTTGTTCTTATAAGAAAAGTTCAGTGAGCTTCTGAAATGTGTCTCTATGCCCCTGCAATTTAAGCTAGCACCACGAATTTAGTTACAGCGGAGAAGAGAATGGTAAGAGCGGTCATGTCACATATTTGCAGCGTTGTATTCCTTGAATTTACTCCTTCAGCACCAAACAGGAAGCCGCTGATCGGCTATGAATTGTGATCAAACCTGCAGACCTCATGCAATGCACCAATGCCTCTCCTCCGTTAACACAAGGGATTCGTATAGTTCAAATGGATTAGCTTGGTGCTTTTGTACCAATTATTATATATACACTACGTATTACCCATTAAGTTATATTACTCTCCTTTAATCTCGTCCATATCTGTCCTCAACGGATAGTATATATATATAAGGGTGTCCATGCAAAGAAACTAAGACGCATGCAACCATATTATTCTCGAGCTAGAGAACGTACTAACACAAGTTACATGCATGAAACTCTGTAGGACTGGGAGGCATGGGACAGAGATGGTTCAAGTCCTGTCAGTGGCACAGTTGCCAGCCATGATCTGGTGCAACTTAAGCTGCACAAACTGTATAATCCCAGCTAACTGGCATCAGATTGGTTTTCGATCCTAACCCGTGATTCGGTGTCATATTATCTTGTATGGTTAGCTGGCATGAGTTGGGTTAGTCCTTTGTAAATGCTTAGGCAGCAGCTAGCTTAAGATTCAGTGGGATGAACTGGGGATGATGCAATTGCCGGCACAAGTTTTAGTTTCGAATTTCCATTCTTAATTTGTACTCTCCTTTTTTTTTCTTACTGCAATATGCATGCTCTTCCTTGCAGCATTAATATGTGAATTAAAAATTTCAGACTACATACTTTGAAGTGTGTGGGCAAGGCCACACCTTTATAACTGTCACCAAAACAAAGGGTGAAAGGAAGAATTCGGTGAGTATAATGAATGGACTAGAACTGTTGGTACCGATCTGAGTTTCTGACCAATCGTCAATACAACACATACCTTTTATGTCACCAGCCTCGTTTATCTCCTCTTCCCTTCAAGTATAAATACGAGCTGGAGAGGAGAAAAACTTAGTATAAAGAAAATCAGAAGAGACATGCATGCATAGAGACTGTTTCACCTATTGCTATGTTGCAAATAACTAGCCGGGCTAATAAATTGCAATTGTATAGGGTTGGGAGGCATCATGGGAAATAGGTGTTTGGTGGCTCCTATGCATTTTACAGCAGCGATCTTTTATCTCACTAGCACTATTATTCTACACAGAAGTAGATATCTAAGGACCAATTGTTGTGCCAGAAGGAGGTCGTGATGCCACTTGCCCTGGAAAACCTGGGTTGTGGAGTGGTAGGTGTCCTGGAGCCCATAGAACTATAGAAGAACATGAGCCGTTTTGGGCAGGGCCTATGGCCCTTGGCCCGCCATGTACCAGAACCACACCCAGTCCATCTAATGGTTGCTATGGTTCTGCATGCAGGAGCTTAATTATCCACTGTAGTTGGAGGCACGTGTTGTGGATCACGAGATCGATGACACCAAGGTCGCCTTCTTCCTCGAGTCTGCAAGCCATGGTCCACGCTACCAGACGGTCTGCCACCTTTTCGCAACATCCCACGGCGGGGTTGATCATCTCGTTTTGATCGTGGATGTGACGACTGTGGCCGGGATATGGGTACCCCTGGGCCCACTGTCAGACCAGACTACGGCGGCCAAGGCCCACCTCTGACAGGCCCGTGAGCCGACCCCTACGCGGCCCATACAGGCTCCCTGACTTGACGGACAAGATAACAACGACCCGGCGGG
>OAMR01000639.1:159881-177928 GCA_900205405.1 Echinochloa crus-galli | reverse complement strand
CCGCCGCCCCGCTCCCGGTCCTCGTGCGCGTGGCCGCGCCGGCGCAGCTGCTGCTGCAGGCTCTGGTCGCGCGGGGACCCCTTCCCGCGGGCCTCGCACGCGAACCGGCGTCGCCGCCGCCGTCAGTGTCCCGGGCGACAGCGCGATCACCTCCGCCGCCTCCGCGCTCGGCTCCTCGTTGCGGGAGCGGGACCGATCGGTACCAAGGGAGTCATCGGGGTCCGTGCCGCATGCGTGCTCGCACGGCGGCGCCGCGTCGGTCTCCTCGTCCTCGTGGCGGTTCGCGGTCTCCACCGGCGGAAGGACAGGCTGCGACCCGTGTTTTGCATCGCCGATCATCCCTCTCCGGGGGTGGGGTGGGGGACGAGACGATGACCGGAGGTGCGCCGGCGCCGGGTCGAAGACGTACGCCGTGGGAGGTGGGCAGGTTGCTTATACTTCCAGACGTGTCGGAGCAAGTGGCTGCCGAGGTATTGCTTCTGCTCTCCGATATATACACACCTGGCGCGAGCTATACAGGCTGCCGGACTCATCCGGAGGACCTGTCAACGCGCCATGTGGCTGACGTAATTGTTAGCACCCGCGTTTGCCACCACACAAGTCGGTCATATACTTTCGAAAACTCATGCTGGCCGTGATATACTTTGTGTAACGGGGTTTGTTGGAGTAGGAGTAGATGCGTACACACATGCTTTGCTGTTACTATACGCGGCGAGAATGGGCGAGACCGGACACGTACATCACGTTAGCTGGGAGCAAAGATTATAGTATGTACGTGTATCCACCAGAAAACGGAATGTCACGTTTGCTCGATTATTACCACAACGCTAAAGCAGCCGGGCACATAGAAATAGCAAGGTGGCTCACCTAGCGTAGGCAGCTTGTTTTTCTACTATAATAATTCAATTTTTTATACTTAAAAATAAATTTATTTAAATGGTTTTGTTTCGCTGTTTCATTCTCATTGTTTTGTTTTTTTTTATCGTCGAAAGCCGGTATCATCTTTCTACCCCGATACTTTGTGAAACATTAATTCAGCATAAAAGAGAATATGCGTTGTGAGGTATAAATATAGGTTTTGATGTTTACATATGTTAGGGGCTGTTTGGAAGAGATCCGCTCCAGGTTTTCTAGCTCCACTCTAAGGGCTTGTTTGGGAGAGCTCCCACTCCAAAAAATGCAGCTCTGCTCCAGGAACTTCACCTTTTTCAGCTCCACTTCACCGACTCCGGAAAAATACGAAGCTCCAGAAAAAACCTAGAGTTTCGGGAGTACCCTTGAGGAGCTCTAGAAAAAACGTGGAGTTGGCCTCTAGATCCACTTTTTTTATGGAGCTGGAGTTTTTGGAGTTGGATGTATTTGGCTACAGGATTTTGAAGCGGAGCTAGAAAACGTGGAGCGGAGCTCTCCCAAACAGGCCCTAAAATTACATAGCCAGACATATCTAGCTCCAACAACTCCATTTCTAGGAAAGATGTGGATCTAGGGGCCAACTCTGGATTTTTTTCTAGAGCTACTTAAGGGGTGCTCCAGAAACACCGCTCCAGAAACACTAGTTTCATACCTTCTCATGGACTTATAAGTAAACCCACTATTGCCACTGATTACACAAATACCCATTCACGTATGAAAAAAGACCGACTGTTTGCCTGTCGCCTGATCTTTCACCCGTACCACCGCTTCCTCACTTGCGTCGATCTGAACCGACGGTGGCGCCGTCCAGCATCTTGACGGAGTCCAGACGCAAGAGAAGGGGTTGGCCACATCCGCGCGGGCGTCATCGGAGGAGCCCCATCTGGCGCCGGCGTCGGAGGAGTCCGACGTCGCACCACCGCGAGGGGGTATAGTTTCACCATAGGTCGCTGATCTCCGTGGGTGTGCCGCGTTCATCTGCTTGTCATTGATCGCGACGTCCTTGTTGCTTCTTTTCGACAGGCGGAGCACATAGCCGTCAAGCTTGTTTCCCTACGGTCTCGTGCTCCAGCTCCTTCGTGTAGAACTCGTCTTCGTGCCCACGACGCAAGTGTCTGGTTGCCTTCGCAAGCGCATGAGGAGATAAACATTGGCATGCTGAAATTGTATACCTAAAGACATCGTCTTTGTGTCTAGAAGTATACATCTGATTCATCTAGTAGTTTTTGTTGTTTTCCGCTTATGTTTCCTTCAGCCAGTGGCGAAGCCAAAGATTCAAGATTGGAGGGGCTGAGTTGCTCCTTCTTCCTCCTCCGTCCTCTTCTTTTTCTTCTTCTTCCTCCCCCTTTCTTCTTCTTTCTCTTCATTAAAAATTGTAAGGGAGCTTAAAGGGGCTCTATTGATTGTATGGGGGAGAGCCCCCCTTGTGGCTCCGCCCCTGCCTTCAGCCACTATGTTTTGTGAAATATACATCCTTGTTATCCTCTACTATATATGGGCCTTGTATCAAACCATATATATTTGAGTTTGTTTGTTTATTCTTTTCAGCAAGCATCGGGGAGAGGAAAGAAATATTGTACTGGCTACACTATGTGTTTTCTCTTTTGCAATTGCTTTGTAAGGAGGGATGATGTAGCTTTTTTTCCTTTTTTTTGGAATAAAGGGATGATGTAGCTCCGTGTGGTACTATATAGCACGAACGAGTATTGTAGCATCGAGAAAAAAATCTTTCAAAAATATAAATAACAAAAATAAAGCAACCAAGGACAAGAAAGATTTTTGGCATCAAATCTTACAATTTCTAGAGTTGGAGTTATTACTAGCGAAACAAGTTAAGTAGCTCATGTTTTTCTAAAGCTGGTGGAGTGGAGCTGAAAAATATGGAGCTGATAGAGCGGAGCTCTCCCAACATGCCTTATATATGTGCACTCACATCTGTAAATATACACACGCAATCTTATCTATATGAGCATCTCTCACAGACTTCTCACTATCAACGTGTATGTTGACTACTACTAAAGAAATAGTGCCATAAAATCTAAAAATAAATTGAAAAATACGAGCCTCCATGTTGAGTCAAGAACTCCAATGCAAAGCGAGTAGATTACACAATAAGAAACATTATCAGCTGAACTACACTCATTAGCTTACCACTCCGCCCGATTAGTCTATCCCAACCAGTGCCGGCCCTGGGGCAGGGCGAGCGGGGCGGACGCCCCGGGCCCCCGGGAGCAAGGGGCCCCGTCGGCATGCACCCAGTATACATTGCAATCTTGGTCTAGCAGCTTTCTTTAATATATTTGATATTTCAGTCTAATAGCTTTCTGAAATGATGGTTGTTGATGAGAAATGCCATGACGGAAGGATAAGATTAGCTCTTGCCTCTTGCCCTTGCGGTAGATGAGTTAAGAATATGGATTATGGCCCCGCAAGTAAAAGCGTTACTAGTTCTCGTCAAAAAAAGGCGTTACTAGAGAGATAAATAAATAGACCACAATAATATGTCCGTTAGTACATGATAATTCATCATGTTTGTGCTACCATTTCACTTCTATTTGATACTCCTTTATTTTTCATTATTATTTGGTAATGAGAAGAAGATATATAGCCTAGAAGCTACTCGTACTAGCCAAATGGTTATGTGCTTTTTATCATAAAATTTTAGTATTTATTTTTGTAAAGAATCACACGAACAATAATTTGTTTTCATGTTTAAAAAAAATACTTGGCCGGTGGGGGCAAGACCGCGAGGCCCCCCTCACGCTCTTGTATAAGCAGAGAATACCTCAGCCTTACCGTCCAAGAAAACCCCCGAACCCTGGCCACACCCTATAGAGCCACATCGTAACATAGGCCGGCAACCACTGCCACTATCCCCTGGTAGGACCGCACCATTACCACAGGCCGGCGCCATGTCGATATTTGCAGTGCGAAGACACAACGAGTGGATATTTTTAACCTTAGCCTAAAATTCGCTCCCACGGGGAGTCGAACCCAGGACCCGAGAAGTGCTACTTAAAAATAGAACATATATAATTTTTTAAAATAAAAGATAATTAACTTTCACATACCAATCTATTTTATTACTAAAATTTAGATATTTGATAAACAAAGAGCCCCTCATTTTTTTGTCGCCCCGGGCCCAAAGAATCTCAGGACCGGCCCTGATCCCAACTTGCCTATTCCAAAGCTCTCTGACTCGTCTCTTCAATTTGTGAATTGACCAAGTTGCCATATAGCTGGGATGGTGATGCATTTGCACTGATGGTGTTGTGTCGACAGATTGGTCTTGTTGATTTTCCTCTCCCGTTCTGCTTCACCAACCTTAGCTTGTTGCTCCCATTTTGAATGGTGTTTTCAACCTTGTCTTCTCCATTCACTTTGTCAAGATCTCCGGCCCGTGTGCTATATATTTGTGCCTTTGCTCCCGAGCCATATAGCACTCTTTCGTCGATCAGGTACATAGAGTTTTTTGCACTCATCTCTTTAAGAATCTTTTTTTTTTGTAAAAGTGCTAGTGATATGTAATTGTTGCGGAACCTAAGCAATATATTGATAACATTAATTCACTCTTTTCAGATTATGTGTGTGATTGTAAAGTGCTTTACTTACGAAATGCACAAGATTATAATAAAATGATATATTTTATATTCCAAAACTAAAACATTATTATATGTACTTTAATTTAGTGAGAGCTTAGTATAATTTTAAATGTGTAATCCAATTAAGGTAGCTGCAGTTGTTTCGGTACACTGATCGATCATCACCCGAGCTTTACCTTACCTATATCTCTCATTTTTTCCTCCTTTGACTCTTCTTCCTTCTTTGGTAACCAAGCAACCCCACGGCCTCACATTCCAATCACATTGAAGATCCGATGGAGATTTATAGTGTGTACTCGTGTTCATCGGTTTTCAAAGGTCTGGTTTGAGCTTCCGTAAATCACATTCCAATCATGTCTTCTTCCTTTCTCCCTCTCGGTTCAAGCCTCACCTACAAACCACACCTTAATTGCTACTATATCCCTTCTCCCCTCCCCTTATCCCATGTCTCTTGTCCTAACTTCCCCTGTCGATATGCTCCCTCCATCTCCCACAATTATATCCGCCCTCCATCGCTTCCACTACTGCACCCTAGGAAGGAGGAGCGCGCAAGGAAAAATCAAGAAGGTGAAAGAGGAGGGACCATTGGTGTTGCTAGTGTTTTTCCATTGAAGAAACTAGCTTTTTGTATAATTATTGAAGAAACTAGTTTTTTATACGATTACTGAAGAAATTCAACCAAGCAGCATGCTCAAGAACACTTGATCGACCGTACCGGTGTAGGCCGAGGCCGTTAACAGTACACGTCCGAGTCATAAAACACTACGGTAGACTCTAGTCCGCTGGACTGCAATGGCACACACATATGATGCACGCTGGCGCTGAACAAGTTGCCCTTTAATTTGGCGTGCCCGTCGGTCTCCCACCCCTCGCTGTCATGGTATAATTCCTTTCGCACCCTAGCTAGCTTAGCTCGGAGCCGGCCGGGCCGCACCGGGCACAACACGCCTTTTCTGACCCTGACGGGTGGACCGAGCAGCTAGCACGACTGACTTGACTCCGCAACGTACTACTCTGCTGCTCCGTATATACTGCGTATTTAATTAATTCCGCTACGAAGAAAAGTCCGTGCCGGCCGGTCAAATCGTCTCCGGTTCGTGGCACATTCCTTCAATTCTGCACACACCTTTGCCACGCAACTGGTTAACGAGGACGTAGACTCCTGGTTCCTCCGGTCCAGTCCTGTGTGGCGACGGTCTTGCTCGATCAATTTTGCGTCTCTCATCACCCCCGAAAAGAAGAAGAGGATGAGGAGGAGGCGTTGCACTCGGACCCGATCCATCCATGGACGTGGAGTCGTCTTCAGGCCGCGCCGCCGTGGCGTGCTACGACGACTACCACGCCCTGCGCCCTGCCCCGTACTACGTTATAAGACCGCGCCCGGGACGCGAGGCGCGCGACGAAGAGACCCAAACACGCAGGGAGGGAGAGAGAGCAAACTACTGTAGTTTCCAGCACCGTCACGATCCACCGGATCGTTTCGAGCGTCGATCGATTAGTCGGGTGAATTTCTTTCCCCAACAGAATCATATCGATTCATCGGAGACGCAGCAGCGCGTTCAGAACAGGCCAGGCTTCTCGGCGGCTGATTGTGTAATCTGAGATAGAGGGAGAGATTGAGAGATCGAGCTGCTGTCTTCTCCGAGTTCTTGCTCTGCGCATGCTTCGCTTTGTGTGAGAAGAGCGGAGGAGGAGCCCCCATATGATGGACGTGAGCTTCGGGCCCGACGAGCAGATCCTATGGCCGGCCTCGGTCCTCGCCGGGATCGCCATGTGCGCAGCCGTAAGTCATCTCCAACGCCTCCTGTCTGTTAGTTTCAATGCGAGGCCGCTACAAAGGTTTTCATAGAGCGTGCAGTTCCGCTTGAATGCTTGATCCATGACAAGTTTCTGCTCCTGGAAAGTAGTAATACAGATTTTGCCTGGGTTTAGACCGGTTCTTTTTTTTTCAGAGCACGAGTGGTATATTTTTCTAGCTGTTCCACAGCAGTAACAGCCGCTGCTACTGTATTGTCGCAGGTATACGACTTGACTCGCCAAGTTAGCTCCCGGTGCTTCAAGGGCTACAACGGGCTAAACGAAATGCACAAAGTCGAGTGGAACAACAGGTCAGAGATACTTTTCTTAGAGCTGCTACCCTTTCACTAGTACAACTTCCTCTGCAGCTGCAGAGAAATAATCTCGCCAGCAACCATTATACATACAGACATACAGTTCATACTTCGCCTTGCATGCTCATTGCATATGCATTTGTTACCGTGTTTCAGGGGATTCTCTACGTTCCACGCATTGGCTGCTGCAGCGGTCTCCTTTTATCTGCTGGTGGTATCTGGCCTCTTCAGCGAGGACGCTCAAAGTGCCATCGTAGTAGACAGAAAGTCATGGCTATCTGATGCTATGTTCGGGGTAAGTTTGTGCCTAAATTTCGCACTGCTCACAATAGATACATGTTCGGAGATGTTTAATCAGTTCATGAGATGTGTGCTCGATGTTGATGAATTCACTGTGTTTTCCTTTTCATTCCATAGGGGTCTCTGGGCTACTTCTTGACAGATTTGGCGATGATCCTGTGGTATTTCCCTCGCCTAGGTGGGAAGGAATATGTAAGCAAGTCTATCATCATACAATAATTAAAGACGTATATATTCAAATTCTTTGTTCTGTTTTCACTCTTCCTGCTATGAATGTTATGGTGGCACATTTTTTCAGCTCTTACACCATGGGCTCTCCATGTACGCAATCTCCCTCGCCCTGCTGAGTGGCAAAGGGCACTTTTACATCCTCATGGTTCTCTTCACTGAAGTAACCACTCCCTTCGTAAACCTCAGATGGTAATCTTCAGTCAAGGCATTGTTGATCTCTAGGCACAAATGTTACTTCACGTGTTGGAGGCCATCATGGTTTAACAATTCGATCCGAATGCGCCTTTTACCTGCAGGTGTCTGGACCTTGCTGGCCGGAAGGATTCCAAGCTCTACCTCTACAACGGACTGGCTCTGTTTGTCGGATGGCTGGTATGGCCTGCTATGCTAGCTGCTTCTGAACTTTCCCCCTTTTCTTTTCTTTTCCTTTTTTGCCGAGACTTGTGCATAAAGCAGCAGTGTTCGTGTCGTTCATTTGTGTGATTGCTCCTACCATGTCTGGTTCTGCAGGTTGCTCGGGTCATATTGTTTGTGTACTTCTTCTCTCACATGTACCTTCACTTCGATCAGGTAGGCACCAATGTACCATCAAGTTGTCAATCTGAACACATGTTCTTCAGTCTTATGAAAAGGAAACAAGTCAATGTTCGCGGTGTTTTTTCTTACTTATGCTTCCAGGTGAGGTCAGTCTTCCCGCTGGGGTTCTACAGCATGCTGACGGTGCCGCCGGTGCTGTCGCTGATGAACCTCCTCTGGTTCTGGAAGATCTGCAAGGGGATGGTGAAAACGCTCTGCAAAGCGAAGCAGAGCGCGAGCGTGAAAACGGATTAGTCTGTAGCAACAACAGGCACAGGTTGCTTAGGATATTGTTAACGCTAAGTTTCCTTCATTCTTTTTTTTGTTTTGTTTCCTGACTCCTTTCCGTCAGGACTCAGGACCATGTGATTATTTTCTAAATATTCAGAAAAGAAACTAAGAACACAAGCACAAACAGAAAGGGAAACTGTACAGCCTGAAGAAGTGCATTGTTATGTGGGCCGTGCTGGGTTTCCACGACCCTCTTTGCTGGGCCGCGCTCGGCGGCTCGTCCATTTCGAAGCGCGCGCCGTTTTGCCGCCCCCGGCGTGGCTCCACAGCGAAGCGAACTCCATCTCGACCTCGGTGTGAGCGCATTTTCGTCGGGAGGTCAAAGCTCAATTGCCACAGGCTAGTACTAGGTGACATTATCCTGCATTGTTATCAACTGATAGCAATCTGTAGTGCGCTAGCGATGCAGCCGACATACCAATCATCATTTGGGCAATATATTTCGATACGATTAAGTGCATGCGGCGGCGCATATGCTAAACACATCGACCATCGCTTCTTAGTTCATGCATCGTATATCCAACCCCCACCTCGATCAATGACAGGGGAGACGTAGCGGATGATATTCAATCGATGCACTGGTATCTGAAGATATAAATATATATATAGAAACCGAAACAAAGAGATACTCCAGATAAGAAGCAGACTCAATCGAGGCGATCATTTTTAGCGCGGCGACCGCGGAGGCAGCAACCACATCCCAACCCTTGTCTATAATTAGTAGGACTGGACTGAATATCGAACCAATAAAACTCTTGGTTCACGATTTAATTAGTCTGACCGGTCAAATCGCCAGTTCGAAATACCCAAGTTATTAAAAACGGTTAAGCTAGCGCCCGGACGTCCGAAGGCGCTCAAAATATCGGACGGTACTGTAGCAAGTAAAATTCCCGCCGCAACATGTATGTAATGTTGCATGCAACATGTGAATTTTTTGCAACATTTAAAAATAACATATGCAACATTATAAAACAATATCTGCAACATGAAAAGGCATCGGTTGCAACATCAGAGCACGTGCACAAACGCACGCCATCGGATATCATCTAGTTGCTACGGGAGTTGAGTAAAAATTCCCGTCGCAACATGAGAGCATGTTTCGTGAAACATCAAACCGAATTTCATATGAAACATTCAATCAAATTTAATGCAACATCAAGACAAGGCTATGGCAACATCAAAATTATGCAGCTGCAACATTGAAAAAAAATTAGCTCGGTTTCATGTAACCTCCATCGATTTATACAATATTAAAACAAAGTTACTGTAATATCAAAATCATAGAGTTGCAACATTTCAAAAAAGATATTGCAACACCATGAATGAAGTACTACTTCAACATGGAGCCGAAGAGAAGGTCTTCTTCCAGCTCGAGCCACCATGTAAAAAATCTAATTAGAACTCTATTGCAACATCACCGTATGTCTATCGCAACAAAAATAACTTCCTAGACGTAACACCGGCATTGATTTGGAGGACCACTTCTGTTGCAACATTATTTTATACCTACTGAAACAAATGAACAGAAAAAAAAATATCCCACCGCAACAGTGAGTCGCTGGGGTGGGCGTCCGATGCGTCGGGCGCCTGTTCCCAAGTATTACCGTAAAAAAAAAGTATGCTTGGTTAGATTGCAGATTTTACTTATTTGTGGAGCACATTATGCACGATTTAGACGGCGCCCTTCTCCCGTCTGCAACGGTTTGGATGTCCGGTTTTATAAAAACAATGGTTCAAGTTCAACTATTTTTTTTCTCAGTTCGCTATATGGGCGATCTTTCAGCGTGAATAGACCGGAGACGGCTCCGGTTTCCGGTTCGATCGGTCGGATCGGCCGGTCTAGTCAGGTCCTTAATAACTAAGCCTTGTCGCTTAGTCTCGGCCGCTTAGCGGATTAACCCTTGTGCCGCTGAGCTATTTGGTCTGTTGGCGCTACCTGTGTCCATCAGTCATGCGTCCATATGGATGCACTTGCACTTGGATTGCGATGTTAATTTATTATTGACTCGATTGTGATTGCTGGATGTTGCCACAATCCAAGCACGCATTTGTTTAACGTCGATATGCAGGCAGTCGACAGATCCACTCACGCGGAGAACGTTTGCTGGCAATCTGGCATCATCATATAGATTATGTATATATACATCCAATCCAACTCGTCGTTGAGAGAGAGGAAGGCCGGTGACCATCAACCCACAGCTTAGCTATAGCTTGGATATATTTGGTTCTACTCACCGGCTGTTTCCTACTAATATGAATATCCCCTGCATCTATAGCATCAATCTATATACATATGTACGGCCACCGGATGCATGCATATATCATCACCGGCCGTATCCAATAATTGGTGTAGAGACGACCAGTCTAGCTGCCTGGATTTGTTTCTACTCACCGGTTACCTGCTTGATTTCAAGAATTGTCCACGTACGTCATCATATACTACTGATGATATATCTCCTGCATATAACCATGTATGTGAAGACAAGGCAAGCGGTAGCTATCAACTTGATCGATCGGTTTTGTCGTGGATGACTGTGTGTATATATCGAACCTGGCCGTGTCAATCATCTGATCTACCACCTTAACAAATTATATATATGATTATTGTCATATGATACATTGTCACTGCGGCAGGTCCCTCGATTCTTCTTACCGGGTCAAAACTCAATCATGCTGCGCATCATTCTTGATCCATTTTTTAATGGTCGTCGCTTGTCATTATATTGATTATCCTTGAGTTCGCCTCCCATATGTTGAGGCCCAGCGCTTTAATTCGTTATATGAAGTACTACTAATTAGTTAAAGTTCATCTTTGGGAAAAAAAAGGGGTTCTTCTTCGTAATAAGCATGTTATAAATTCAAGGATATCCTCCGAACTCTTTGTTTTTCTAACCTCCAAAGAGATGATGGCATTTCCAGAAAAAAATGATTGTATACCAGTACAATGCATCATATACAATATTGATTATGGACGATGTATATGTTAGTTCAAGAAAAAGACATTGCAATTAAAACTAAATTAGGCCAGCTTGTACACAGCCTTGTGGCTGCTTCTTACATGGGTTCTGACGTCGTTAATTAGTATTCATCCTTCTAAGGTATACAGCAAATTTGTTCTTCAAGACTCTTACGCGGAAACTCGGTACGGCAATATCTAGTCCAGGTGTTTCGGAAGAGCCCAGAACTAGAACAGCAATGAAACACCACACATTACATAACAGTGGTAAACCATGATTTTGTTTTGTTAACAATAAAACAACTTACTTTGGTGAGATCATATGGCAATTATTCTTGATTTGTCGTCATTAACCATGACACCGGCCGGCACTTTGCAAAACTATGTGCATTAGCATTTTTCTTATTGCAAGACGAAGACATTAGCCCACTAGAAGCAGTACCTAATCATTTTAACTTATTTTTAATGGATGTCTCCTTGTGGGAACCTAGGGGTTTTAATGGCTCGGTTTCGGTTTTCTCTGTGTGCTCAACATTGACATGTACTCCGTGCATCACAAGCACGAAGTGTAGTGTTATCTCCCTCTAGGAATTAACAGAGAAAAAGAAAACCTACCATTTCCCATTAAAATATTGCATATATATTATCATTGTGATAATAACTTCCTAGTTTCGAAGTGTCATTATCAGCATTTTTAATACAGTGGTAAACTACATTGGTCTTTGCATGCATACTGATGCAGATCCTATCCTTAATTAAAAAGGAAGTAAGAAAGCATATCAATTTATTTATCTTTGAATTTCTGGAATATTTCAACCTCTACATATCTGCACAGTGTTTTTTTTGCAAAGCCTAACACTAAAAGAATAATATAGTTAAAGTTGTAATGTCATGTAATAAATCTAAGATGTGCTCAAAAAAATGTAATAAATCTAAGAAAGAATAACCAATGACTCGAATATCGGTAGACAGATTTCACCATAAATAACCTTACCAAGTCTACGGGCGATGAAATCTCAGAAAAACACTGATTAACCAAGCGTGCAGCTGAAAGTGCCGGCCAAACCTACAGACCAATCTGAATGTAGCTCAAAGAATCACAGGCCGATGTTTCGCAGATTCCTGCCGTAACTTGTTCTGAAACTGCCACTAGCTTCCAGGTTTGACCTAGTAATACACCAGGACATTCTGTCCATACATATAGCCATGCCTCTATTTGCTCCCCTCCTCTCTCCAACTATGCAAGAGCAAAAACCCTAGCTTTTTTAGCACCAATCATCGTATGAGTACGGGAAGAGGCTCAGACATGCAGGATTCACTAAGTTTGATGCAGTTCCATGATCCATACCTCTACAGCGGCAGCGCTGGCGGCGCCAACATGCCACTATCACACTCTTTCTTGCCTCATCACCAAGGTTTTCTTCATACCGATGACAGTTGCATCGGCAAGGACGTCGTGCCGGAGTTCATCGGCCAGGCCGCGTCCGAGGTAAGCGGCAAGCAGGTGAGCTCTGATGGCGGAGGCGATGGCGCTGTGGAGGAGCGGAGCGGCGCTGCGACGGCCAGGGCCGGCGAGGAAGATGCCCACGGCGTTCGGATGATCGCGCTGCTCATGGAGTGCGCTGTGGCCGTGTCGGTGGGCAACCTCGCCGACGCCAACGCGATGCTCCTAGAGCTGGCGCAGATGGCTTCCCCCTACGCGCCGTCGTGCGGGGAGCGCCTCGTGGCCTACTTCACCAAGGCCATGGCGGCGCGGCTGATGAGCTCGTGGGTCGGCATCTGCGCGCCGCTGGCGCCGCCGTGCGCGGCCGTGCACGCGGCGTTCAGGGCCTTCTACAACGTGTCCCCGCTCGCAAGGTTCGCCTACCTGGCGTGCAACCAGGCCATCCTGGAGGCGCTCCACGGCGAGCGCATGGTCCACATCGTGGACCTCGACGTCGTGCCCGGCGGCGCGCTGCAGTGGCTCTCGCTCCTCCCGGCGCTGGCGGCGCGCCCCGGCGGCCCGCCGGCGCTCCGCGTGACCGGGTTCGGCGTGTCGGCGTCGGCGCTCCACGACACCGGCAGCCAGCTCGCCGGGCTGGCGAGCAAGCTGGGCGTGCCGTTCGAGTTCTACGCCGTGGCGAAGCGGCCCGGGGACGCGGGCGCGGCGGCGGCGGCCGTGCCCGTCAGCGGGAGGCCCGGGGAGGCCCTGGCCGTGCACTGGCTGCGGCACGCCATGTACGACGCGGCCGGGGACGACGGCGCCACGATGCGGCTGGTGCGGTGGCTGGAGCCCAAGGTGCTGACGCTGGTGGAGCAGGAGCGAGGCGGCGGCGGCGGCGCGGGGCACGGCCACTTCCTGGAGCGGTTCGTCGCCGCGCTGAGCGGCCGGGACAGGTTCGGCTGCTGGCAGGCGGAGCTCGCCCGGCACGGGTTCCTGCGCGCCGGTGGGGCCGGGCGCGCGCAGCTGGTTGCCGGGGCGTGCCCGGCGGGGCTGGGCTACACGGTGGCGGACGACCACGACGGCACGGTGCGGCTGGGGTGGAAGGGCACGCCGCTGTACGCGGTCTCCACGTGGATGTGGTGCCCCTCGCCCCACGCACAGCGCTAACCGAGCCAGGCCAGTCAGCCACTTTTGTTTAGTACCAGTACAGTAGTGTGTGATACGGTGCTAAGCACCAATGCGCGATGCTAGAGTGGTCTCTTACAAGTGGGCCCACGTAGACATAGTCGCACATGTGAAGCACTGTGTCTACCGGGCCGATTTGTCAGTGACCAGTTCTGGTTAGTGGTTGCTTTTATACGGAGTATATTTGTTTGGCTCTAATTTGGTTCAAGTCAGGATCTGACGCCTGCACGCCTTGGACCCTTAGGGTGTGTTTGGTTGAAGAGCGAGATAGGATGGAACGGTTCCATTCTAAATCGAAAGATTGGAACGACTTTAGTCTTTGTTTGGTTGGAGGGATAGAACGATTCCAGTTTTGTGTTTGGTTGGAGGGATGTGCACGAACCGGCTCCTATTCTGTTAGACCACGTTTTGTGGGGCCCACCTATCATCCACACGGTACCATTCTCCCTCCCCTCGCGCATCTGCTATGCGCCGTCGCCTTGCTCCTGCGCCGCCATCGCCGCCTTGCGCCCGCTCCCGCGCCGTCCCGTCCTCCATCGCCCGCCGCCACCCTCCACTGTTGCGCTCCCGCCCTGCCGCGGCCGCCGTCGCTCGCTCCGCCCTGCAGCTGCTCCGGCCGGCCGCCGGGCGAGGCCAAGGCCCTCCGCCCCTCTTGCCGGTCGCCGCGGCTGGGGCAAAGCGCGGGCGAGGCCGCCGCCGCCTGTCGCCGGCCGCCGCGGCTGGAGCAAAGCGCCTGTCGCCGGCCGCCGCCTCCACGCCGAGATCCGCCTCCACGCCTCCACGTCGGTGCTCCACCTCCCCACCTCCTCGCGGCCGCCGTCGCCCGCTCCGCCCGCGCGGCGCCTGCCGTCCCGCCCTCCGTCGCCCGCCGCCGCCCTCCGCCGTCGCCCGCTCCACCCGCCTCCGTTCCGGCCCGCCCGCCGCCGCGCCGTCCCGCCCGCCCTCCGCCTGTACGAGCCGGAGGCCCGAAGCGTGAGACGGGGAGAGACAGCGTCGGTCGGGAGCGAACGCGTTCGGCAGATTTTTTGGAGCCGGCTCGTCCGGCATATTGAGGGTATATTCCCTTGCTAGGATGGCTCCGTTCCTACATTCGCGAACCAAACAATGCACGGAGCCGCTCCATTCCGGTTGGCTCTCCAACCAAACGTTACCTAAGTTTCTTCAGCCTGCGTCGAAGACTTGCTCAGTTTGGTACGGTGAAAATAGAATAATCATGATTATTTTAAAAGATTTCACATGTAAATATGATAAGTAGATAATCCCTGGAAAAACAACTGAAGAGTTCATATGTCAATTGCATCAATGCACGCGCACCAATTGCCATAAGGAAACTATAGCGACAATAGATTGCAAATTGCAATAGGGCAGGCACAAGCTATATTCTGGAAAATGGTGATTAATACCCCAAGAACCTAATCTACTGAATCTACATCCTACCAGTCTACCACCCAAAAAGACTCACCTAACTACAACACATCCTCAACCAAATTCAGCACCTAACTGTACATCAATCAGCAAATTAGGCAACCTGTCTGCAAAAATTCACAACAATTTCCATCGCACCTCAGCAACAATCTTGAACAATCAGGATTTCTGCAATGGAGCTCCCCTCAGATAAAATAATGGAATTTTTCCTTGCAGACCAATGCATGCTATTGCTACTTTTGCAGAACATGTCCTCTGGAGACTAGAGCTTATGAATCTCAAAACTCAAAAGATTGCCATATCATGGATTTACATTGCAATCCATCATAAATGCATCATCCCTTGGCAGGTACCTCTTCCAGTATTTTCTGTACCGGCGTATCCCAAGCTCTAGCCAGGGTTTCATGTTACCATTGTAATGCAATATGGCAGCTTTCTTTATAGCGCCATGAGTGAGTCCATAGTCATGACCAAGACCGAATTGGACCCACTGGCCTTCAATAGGATGGATCAGATCTTGAAAAGCAAGCAGGCCTGCAGGTAGTGCCGCAGATCTCCAGGAAGCTTCTGTGTCATGTTGCAGCTGTTAAAGGCAACAGAAGCAGAGCTCTATTAGGTCAGAGTATACAAAATCCTAGTTTAACAAGCTAAGAGATGCGTATTAAGGAAGCAAGCTGGGTAACTTCTAACAGCCATTCTATGCCTACTGCCAACTTGCAATAAGAAACCAAGGAAACAGGTACCTATATGATCACAGCATTACTTGAAAAAAAATATACAGTAGAAACGTACAGAACTAAATGTCACTATCAAGCTAACCTTCTGTAGTATTTGGTGATGAATTCCACTGATATCATGCTCCCTCCATTCATCGAGATCAATAACACTCACTCCAGACATCCAGATGCATGAACTAGAATCATAGGGGAAGTTAGGCAAGTATGCTCTGAGTTGATGAAATTTAACTTGACAAAACTGGACAGCACCAATTGCTTTTCCTTTTAAGTCCAGGTTCCACAGGAGCGACAAGTCTCTCTGGACTATAGTATCGTCTTCCAGGACAATGACCCTTTTAAGATTGCTAAACAATTCAGGAAGCAAGAAAAGGGAGTGCCCGAACATTGAAATGTATTCAGTCCTCACATGTGTGTTTAACGTTAGAGCATTGCTATTGGTGGTGATACGGAACTCCTCAGATGGAGATAATTCTTCAACTTTCCCATTACCCAAATTCTTCAGTTGGAAATCTTCGAAATTAAGGACTCTGATGGTAGCTCCCTTGTAAGAATTTCTGATGAACCAGTTCTTAAATGCATAAAAGTTTTGTGCATCAGTGATGAGATGGAAAACCATATTTGCTGATTCCTGAAACATTACGAAAAGAACTGATAAGTGAACTGAAGCATAAGTTCAAAATTATAACTCCAGCGACATATAGAACACCATACCTCAGAATTTATCACACTTGAGTTGATAGTCATAGATGATGCAAGAAGGTTGGTGGAGAAAATGACATAGTGCTGGAATACTGGATCTTCAAAGTTTTCTGCGTCTGAATGCTCCATGTCAGCTGAGGCATTGAAGTAGTCAACAGTCAATCTCATTGAAAGGCAGTGGAGGCTCTTTGGTAATGTCTGAACTCCAAGCATGTAAAGATAAGCGCTCTGTCTTGCATGAAAAAGAGCTTCATCTTCAGTCATATCGAGCAACTGCATCAGCTTTTTCTCAACATTAGTGCATTCTACAGCACATGATTTTGCTGCAGTGATTGTCTGGTCCATCTTGGCCATATTGACTTCATGGCTTTAAAAATAGAAACAAAGATTCATTATAATGACCTATTCAGAAAATGCAACAAGATATGTTCTTTGAAAATCTGGTTAGATAAGATCATAGCAAGCTGACACTGTTGGAAATGTGTACTTTTACTTTAAGCGATCAACTGATTAGCCCACTCATTACGTTTCAACCCACAACTTAATGCCAACTTTTAGTGACAAACTATTAATCCCAAGATTGCAGTTCTAGATTATTCAGCCAGACTACATGCTACTACTGGGTCCACAGAGCAAAACATAGAAAACATCACAAGAATAATGTCAACTCAAAACACAATCTTCGGTGGCCTGGTGGGCAAATAGTCTATTCCAATTATATCAATTCTTCCTTCTTTTTTCTAGTTAAGACTATTGGACCAACCTGGTAAATGTATACTCTCCCCATTCCACAAAGATTGAAAAACGAAATTATATTAAATATTGCTCTAAGATTAGGCTGCTTAGGTACAAGGACCATACAAACATCGCAAAGCGGAAGTAGTAGGTTACAAAAGGGTTTTAACTCAGGTAAAGAGCAATCAACAATGGATATGCTGCCAATAAGAAACTGCTTCTACTGTCCGCATATGAACATATCACACTACCGTAGTGCACATGTTCATCAAATTCAACTAGGCAAATGCACTGAAATTATAACTTGCCACATTTAATTAGTATAAGTATTTTTCAGCCAATGCAAAAGGCATGAATTCGAACACTTTTATGCGGACAGGCATCTGGCTTTGTAAGTTAGTTGTATTGTTTAGATTAAGAAAGTATTTTAATGAAAAGTAACAACTGAAGAACATAATGTTGAACTTACAGTTCAGGAAGATCAGCATCAGATATGGCTTCACTAAGCATATGCCCATGTTCTTGGATATTTTGTTTCATTTCCTGTGAAAGCTTTTCCATTCCATCAAGTTTCACAATGCTAGGATAGTAAGCTCTGGCAACAAAGAGCTGATCTTTAAGTCTCTTCACTGTAGAATCTTTCATGGCTTCTTTATGTTCCACAGACCAACGACAATAGCTTCCAAACTCAAGCTGGCAGGATTTTCCATTCTCATCACCAGGTAAACCTTGTTCAAAACTGTCTTTCAGATCAATGTAGGTAATCTGCAAAAGCAAGGTTAGAAAGATCAGGTGACATGATTTTAGCATTCACAACAGGTAATCTATGAATCTATTGCATTTAAATGACACATAAACAGCTGT
>OAMR01000639.1:125260-159588 GCA_900205405.1 Echinochloa crus-galli | reverse complement strand
GTTAGAGCATTGCTATTGGTGGTGATACGGAACTCCTCAGATGGAGATAATTCTTCAACTTTCCCATTACCCAAATTCTTCAGTTGGAAATCTTCGAAATTAAGGACTCTGATGGTAGCTCCCTTGTAAGAATTTCTGATGAACCAGTTCTTAAATGCATAAAAGTTTTGTGCATCAGTGATGAGATGGAAAACCATATTTGCTGATTCCTGAAACATTACAAAAAGAACTGATAAGTGAACTGAAGCAGAAGCTCAAAATTATAACTCCAAAGCCATATAGAACACCATACCTCAGAATTTATCACACTTGAGTTGATAGTCATAGATGATGCAAGAAGGTTGGTGGAGAAAATGACATAGTGCTGGAATACTGGATCTTCAAAGTTTTCTGCGTCTGAATGCTCCATGTCAGCTGAGGCATTGAAGTAGTCAACAGTCAATCTCATTGAAAGGCAGTGGAGGCTCTTTGGTAATGTCTGAACTCCAAGCATGTAAAGATAAGCGCTCTGTCTTGCATGAAAAAGAGCTTCATCTTCAGTCATATCGAGCAACTGCATCAGCTTTTTCTCAACATTAGTGCATTCTACAGCGCATGATTTTGCTGCAGCGATTGTCTGATCCATCTTGGCCATATTGACTTCGTGACTTAAAAAATAGCAACAAAGATTCATTATAGTGACCTATTCAGCAAATGCAATAAGATATATTCTTTGAAAATCTGGTTGGATAAGATCATAGCAAGCTGACACTGTTGGAAATGTGTACTTTTACTTTAAGCGATCAACTGATTAGCCCACTCATTACGTTTCAACCCACAACTTAATGCCAACTTTTAGTGACAAACTATTAATCCCAAGATTGCAGTTCTAGATTATTCAGCCAGACTACATGCTACTACTGGGTCCACAGAGCAAAACATAGAAAACATCACAAGAATAATGTCAACTCAAAACACAATCTTCGGTGGCCTGGTGGGCAAATAGTCTATTCCAATTATATCAATTCTTCCTTCTTTTTTTCTAGTTAACACTATTGGACCAACCTGGTAAATGTATACTCCCTCCATTCCACAAAGATTGAAAAACGAAATTCTATTAAATATTGCTCTAAGATTAGGCTGCTTAGGTATAAGGACCATACAAACATTGCAAAGCGGAAGTAGTAAGTCACAAAAGAGTTTTAACTCAGGTAAAGAGCAATCAACGAAGGATACGCTGCCAATAAGGAACGGCTTCTACTGTCTGCATATGAACATATCACACTACCGTAGGACACCACATGTCCGTAAAATTCAACTAGGCAATAATTAGGAGGCCACAGGTGCAAATGCTCTGAAATTATAACTTGATACATTTAATTAGTACAAGTATTTTTCAGCCAATGCAAAAGGCATGAATTCGAACACTTTTATGACGACTGGCATCTGGCTTTGTAAGTTAGTTGTATTGTTTAGATTAAGAAAGTATTTTAATGAAAAGTAACAACTGAAGAACATAATGTTGAACTTACAGTTCAGGAAGATCAGCATCAGATATGGCTTCACTAAGCATATGCCCATGTTCTTGGATATTTTGTTTCATTTCCTGTGAAAGCTTTTCCATTCCATCAAGTTTCACAATGCTAGGATAGTAAGCTCTGGCAACAAAGAGCTGATCTTTAAGTCTCTTCACTATAGAATCTTTCATGGCTTCTTTATGTTCCACAGACCAACGACAATAGCTTCCAAACTCAAGCTGGCAGGATTTTCCATTCTCGTCACCAGGTAAACCTTGTTCAAAACTGTCTTTCAGATCAATGTAGGTAATCTGCAAAAGCAAGGTTAGAAAGATCAGGTGACATGATTTTAGCATTCACAACAGGTAATCTATGAATCTATTGCATTTAAATGACACATAAACAGCTGTCAACAAATATTATCACAAGAATCCATCTCCATTCTCTACTGGTAAGCTTTTGTAAAATTCCGCTATACTTCAAAAATGGATGATAGCATGATATCAGAAGTCAAAACCTATTAAGTATTGTGACTCTTACATTGCGCAATGAAGAGTTTTCCAATACTGTATATTGTTGGATAGGAGGAGCTGCAAATTAAATAAGAATTAGACAAATTCGTGCATCAGAATATAGATTATGAAAGTGGATGACAACATAAACCTTAGTTTACCTGGACGGATTGAGATATTGCCATTCGATTTTTCAAGCTCTGGTTGACTACCATTAATCATGCCGGGTTGACTGGAGTTTGTATTGGTCCATTTCTGTTAGATGAATAGTAAACTTAGAAAGATAACAAAAAACAAATGTGGGTATTTAAAACAAGATTTATGACCACAAAATGAACACTTCATTCGAACAAACTTCGCTCTAAGTACTTTATGTGCTAAGAAAAGTTTTCTTTCAAAAATAAATATGCAAAACAGGTTCCCTTGATGAATCATCAAAATACTATATATTTTTTGCATACTAGTTACAGAAAGTAATAGCCCAACATAGAAATTTAATCATTGTTGTCATGTGCATATGGAATGACACCCAAACAATCCCAGAATAAAGCAAAATACTGATTGATATCGTAAATCAAATGGGAATGGGATTATAGTTCCCCCTTAATCTTCATAGAAGTCAAAGCTTTTCTTTTCTTTCAGCAAGTTCATCGGGTCACAATTCACATTGGTAGCCCATAATCAATCTTGCACAATAAAGCACCACAACAAATGACAGTACAAGTACCTATTCAGGAAACATAATACAGTTCAGACTTCAGACACTACCAGGACCAAAGTTTTTCATCCAGTCACTATACCAATACTATAACAATGCCAGGAACACAACTGGCTCTATACCGGACATAATGGCGGTCTTTGTAGTGGCTATAATAGGTCATCACTAAACAATGGTTTACCACCCAAGATGAAGGATTTAAAGATCCTACAATCATCACGCCTAGTTTGTCGCAAAGAAAAAGAACTCAATCTTCACAGTACCTCACATATCCATGGATTCACTAAACAAGTGCATCTGAAAAATGGTAGACCATACTCCAGACACAATATTACTAACACTCTAGAAAACTTTGGTGCTCTGGAATACCAAAAAGGAAGAAATAATATATTAGTTGTACACTGCAGTAGAATTGCAAGAGTCAATAACAATAGTAAAGATCACTGAAAACTCATATACAGAAAACTATTCCATTTCAACATTGCCATGAGGCTAGAGCAGAAGCAACACAGATACATTTTATATGGCATGACAGCAACTCACGAAAAGCACACTGCTGTGAAAAGTCATTCACTAATAAACCCACAAACAAATGGTAGTGAAAATGCAAACCTTGGGAGTAGATGGCACAAACTCCTCTGCAGTATCGTTGACCTTCAATCTGCCATTCTTCTGGAGAAAGCAGCCATCAGTGAGACTAAATATTAAATTTTGTGGAACAAAGATCCATCATTGACCAAATATAACAAAGATACGGGCATAACAAACAACACCCACGTGATTGGGACACTTGTAGAAATGGAACAAAAGATAACCCAGAAATGGCAATGATTGGGAGTTGAGGACCCCTACCTCCGGTGGAATTGGCTCCCAACTACCATTCTCGCTGCCGTCATAAACCTATACAGCAGCAATGTACGGCAATGCATAACAATCATCGAATTAGACTGAAGCAGATGACGAAACACGAGCTAGTCAGATTCAATTGACACTCACCGACACCGCGCTCTCGTCGACCAAGTACACTGCAGAGACCAAAGAAATTAACAGAATTAGATTTTAAAAAAAGTTGTAGCGCTAGGGTGCCCTGAGATCGTGCTCGAGCCGGCGAACCGGATGGGATGGACGGATCTGGCAAGCGAGCGGCACTGCGCGGGATTAAGAAAAAAAAAAGGGTAGGGTTCTGGGGCGGGGCAAGGTACGGACTTGGGAAGCGCGCGTGGAGGCCGAGGAGCACGGCGAGCGGCACGACGACGGAGAAGAAGGCGAGCGCCACCGCAGCGCCCGCCGCCGCCACGCACCGCCACCGCCTCTTCCCCGCCGGGGCAGCCGGTCCCGGGCCCTTCATCCCGTGCGCCGCGCCGCACCACCCGGAGCAGCGGTGCCGGCTGGCCTCGGCGGCCGGCGGCAGCCTCCTGGAGGTCGGACTAGAAGAGCGGGAGGCCGCGTCAGCGGTGGCTTCCTTCTAGGAGGCAGCCGCGGTGGCGTCCTGAAGGGGGCGGAGGCGGCGGCGGCGGCGGCGGCGAGGCCGTCCGTACATTTGCTCCTGCGCGTTCCCTGGCCTCGGTATTCGTGCGGCGAATCGCCCCCCCGCCGCTTCCCCGCTTGCTACCGGATATTTTTTTCGTTTCCCCTCCCCTTCCTCTTTTGTGCTGCGAATCTGCGATGCGAGCGTGCTGAACTGCTGACTAGGCGACACGAACGGGCTGGGCTGCTGAGCACGGCACGATGCAGCATGCCACAGGCGACAGGCGGCCATGGCGTTTCATTCGTTCGGTCCTACTCGTAACCCATACCAAAGAACCCCGTGCTACTACCAAACAGACAGACATCGGGCCTGTTTAGTTCCAAAATTCCACTCCCAAATTTACTAGATTCTCCATCACATCAAAATGTCATAACATGCATGGAGTACTAAATGTAGATAAAATCAAAAACTAATTGCACAGTTTTGTTGTGCTCTGCGAGACGAACATTTTGAGCCTAATTAATCAATTTTTGAATAATTTTTCACAAATACAAACGAAATGCTACAGTGACAAAATGATTACGAAGAGACATCGTACTCCCAAATTCACCCTCCCAAATTCAACATCTAAACACCACCATCACGTGCATTTCACCTTTTTTTTTAGTAACGAGCAAGACGTCGAGTGTACATTGTAACGAATTTATCTAGAGGCCAAGCTAGCATCAAAACGAAGATGGTACATGTAATATATAAATTTTTTGATATATGATGAACATTGGCCAGCATTCTAAAAAGCTTATTTTTTTTACTTTGCGCCTGCCGCCCTGTTCGGCTGGCTTGTCCAACCACCAGCCAACAGTATTTTTCTCTCAGCAAAAACCAGGACCAACTACCCGCCACCAACCAATCAGCAGTATTTTTCTCTCAACAAAAACCAGCACCAGCCAGCCGAACAGGGCAATGTCATCGTGCAAATTCATGCAATCATGCACGCTCATATATATCACGTGCTCAAAAGCCAAAACAATATAGGTTGTGTTTAGTTTCAAAAAAGGGGTGGCAAAATTTGACGAAAATGTCACATCGGATACTGTAGGGTATTGTAGCAATTTTCGTTTGTTTGTGGTAATAGTTGTCCTATCATAACCTAACTAGGCTCAAAAGATTCGTCTTGTCGTGTACATCGAAACCATGCAACTAGTTTTTTTTATTTACTTACGTTTAGTACTCCATGTATGATGAGAGAAATTTAATGTGATTTGATGTGATAGGTGAAATGAAGTTTGGAGAGAGAATTTTGAGACGTTTGGTGAAAGTTGGTGAAAGTGAACACAGTCATAGTTATCTATGTTTTTATTAATATAAAAAATACTCCCTCCGTTCCAAAATAAGTGGACATCTCGCATTTCGAGGAGTCAGATACTTTAAAATTTGACCAAATATATATTAAAAAATATTAATAATTATGATACTAAATAAATATCATTAGATTAGTCATGCCATACATTTTCATAGCACACTTGTTTAGAGACACAAATGTTAATGGCTGTGTTTAGTTCTCCAAACTTCCCAAAAATTCTCTCCAACCTTCACCATTCACCTATCACATCAAATCTCTCTCCTCATGCATCGAGCATCAAACATAGGTAAATAAAAAAACTAATTACATAGTTTTGATGTACACGATAAGACGAATCTTTTGAGCCTAGTTAGGTCATGGTAGGACAATGTTTACCATAAATAAACGAAAAATGCTACAGTGCGCTACAGTGTCCGATGTGACTTTTTTTCCAAATTTTCCATACATTTTTTGGAACTGAACACAGCCAATATTATTTTCTATATATCTAGTCAAACTTAAAACGTGTTGACTCCTCGAAGTGTGAGATGTCCACTTATTTTGGGACGGAGGGAGTAGATGCTAGCGCCTAGCGGTTTCAACGAGTGAGGAGCAAAGGACAGCAATCACATGTGTGAAAATAATTGGATATCATAGTAGATTGATAGTCTCGGCTTCGATGGGGAGGAAAAGAAATCGCCTAATAAGAAAGAGAAGGAAGTAGGGATCATATGCAAATAGGGGACAAGAACATCACATTTCTATAGTGTTGCCTTCGAAATTAAAAATTGAATTGGGCGGCAAGAGGCCACACGTAAAATGAAAGGTTGCGCTAGCTGAGGCATAATATTGGATCGTACAATGGCACAAAAGGTTATTAATCAAACCCCCAATTTTAAGATTTAATAGAGATAAACACAAGATAGGGAATTACAAATGTAATCACATCACACGAACACATGTATATGCAAGGCCTTGTTTGGTGTAGATATAAAAGGTGAGATTATAGGTCATATAACTCCCATTACAATGGTTTGAGAGGGCATCTCAAGATTTACATATATTCAGGCGTTACCAGCCGGCCGACCCCCCAGCCGACGTTCCTTAGCTTGCTCCCTTCCCTACGCTTCTTCTTTCATCTCTGTTCTTTGAGTTTGGTTTGAGGGGCGTAGCCCCGGTTGCATGCTTATTCAGCCATGGCAAAAATAAAAATCTCTCAAGAACAACACAGGAATGGATCGGATCAGATGGTCAGCAGAACAGAACACTGCGTCATGTTCGTACGTTCTCAGCGCGCGGGGGCGTAGGACGGCGGCAGCGGCAGCCCGACGACCTTGCCGCAGCGGAGGGCGTTGTCGGGCATGTTGTACTCGTCGCGGAGCGACCTCGCCGGCGAGATGACGCTCATGTAGAACTGCTCCCCGAGGTAGTAGCGCTCCCAGATGTTGGACCGGATGTTCCACATGCCCGCGTTGTCGAACGTCAGCATGATCGCCGACCACGACCGCGGGTACACCTGGATCGTGTGCCGGCTCACCGCGTCCAGCAGGTTGTACGTCTTCCTCAGCTCCGGCGACCACTTCCCGGGCCCCATCCTATATGTATGCAGACAGATAGATATGAATATAGATATAGATATATAAAGAGAAAAATTGATGGAGGCGTGCATCGACGTACCCGACGCCGAAGAAGGCGTAGCCGTCGAGGTGGAGGGAGTCCATGCTCTTCTCGGGGTTCTCGAAGACGACCTCGATGAAGGTGCGGAACTCGGCGGTGATGACGTTGGGTATGACGTGGAGGGGCCCGTTCACGGCCGGGGGCACGTCGCCCATCTGGTTGTAGCTGAACAGCCCGTCGGTGACGTTGAAGTACTCGGCGAGCTTGAGCGGCGTGTCGACGTCCCTGTGGGAGACGCCGTTGAAGCTTGCCACTTGTAGGTGAAGTTGGTGTTGGGCGCGATGGGGCACTGCGTACCCAGCGTCCCGTCCATCCACGAGTTCTTCCGGTGCTGCATCCCGTTCCTGTAATGCCATGTCAGTCCAGTCGAAATTAAATGCACTTCCAATATATTCGATCAGAGTGATGGCTAGATTAGAGACGCATCGTGCATGACGACGGACCAGGTGAAGAGGAGCGGCTGGTCGAGCTGGTTGAAGACGTTGACGACGATGTTGTTGTTGGAGGAGCCGTAGCGGAGCTTGCCGTCGATGTGGCCGCGGGAGATCATGAGCTTGATGGTGCGGGTGATGTTGATCTGGCCGTAGTGGTAGGACCCCTGCGGGTTGGGCCGCGCGGCGCTGGCCGTCAGGTTCCACCGGAACGACCTCCACTGATTGAGCGACCAGGCCCAGCCCGCCGGCGGCTCCGGCACGTTGGGCGACGGCGGGGTGTTGGAGCCGGCGTAGCGGATGACGGCGGAGACGGAGCTCCCCTCGTGGATGAACCGGGTGGAGGCCACCATGTAGTAGTCGCCGGGCGTCTGGTCGGCGTCGACGAGGACGGAGAAGCAGTGGCCGACGTGGACGTCGATGGAGTCGAACATGTCCTGCACGGTGTGGGAGCCGTCCATCTCGACGAGGCGCATGTCGTGGCCCTGGATGCGGAAGTTGAGGGAGGCCTTGATGCCCGTGTTGCAGACGCGGAACCGGTGCGTCTTGCCGGCCTCGAAGGTGAACATGGGCGCCGCCGCCGCGTCCTTGCCGCCCTTGCCGTTGATGAGCACGCCGGCGGGGCGGCCGACGCTGCGGCCGGCGTCGAGGTGCCGGGCCAGGACCTCGTGGTCCTTGGTGTACCAGTCGCCGACGAGGACGACGTGGTCGCTCTCGGGGGGCGGCGGGGTGAAGGGGACCGGGATGAGGAGGCGGCTGACGACGGTGATGGCGCCGTAGCCGCCCGCCGCGCGCTGCATGCCGATGGACGGGAAGTAGAAGAAGCTGCCGATCTGGTCCTTGGGCTGCCACTTGTAGGTGAAGTTGGTGTTGGGCGCGATGGGGCACTGCGTACCCAGCGTCCCGTCCATCCACGAGTTCTTCCGGTGCTGCATCCCGTTCCTGTAATGCCATGTCAGTCCAGTCGAAATTAAATGCACTTCCAATATATTCGATCAGAGTGGATAGATTAGAGACGCGTCGACGATCATGACGACGACGGACCAGGTGAAGAGGAGCGGCTGGTCGAGCTGGTTGAAGACGTTGACGACGATGTTGTTGTTGGAGGAGCAGTTGATCCTGGGGCCGGGGAACTCGCCGTTGATGAGGATCACCTTCTGGGGCACGCCCAGCAGGGACTTGGTCCCGTACGTCACCTTCCACTCGAAGAAGAGGTAGGGGTCCTCGGCTCGTGCCAATGCCAGCGCCGACAGCATCACCAGCAGCACGCTGGCGGCCACGCGCACCGTCGCCATCCCGGTTCGTTTACGATATGACCTCTAGTGTGTGGTGCTCTCTTGAAGGATTGTAATGAGGAGTTGCGGCGAGATAGCTAGGGGGGTGGGATAGTCTACGAGGATGCCATGGAAGACGTCCCGGATTTTGTTAATTAGGGGTCGGGTGGAGGGGGCCGGTGGGGGTAACCGGGAGGCTTCGGATTGACAAGGGGAGGCCGGGGCGGGGCTTTATAGCGGCCAATGCAAGGACCAAGGGGTCGTCGTTGCCGGCCATGGCCCGAAGTGGCAGGTCGCGCGCGCGGGGCGGGCGGGTTGGCCGCGCGTCCTTCCTGGTGAATGGTGATCGATCTTGTCCCTGGCCTGGCTGCATGCCTGCCTTCCGCACTCGCGCACCCACCCCGCTGTTGGCGGACGATCCCTGGCTGCCTTGACCTGCTCCCGAGTTCCCCGGCCGCATGAGTTCGCGGTGCCACCTCGGCGTCTGGGTTCGCATGGGTCAACCCGGGACGGTTCCATCCATGGAAAATGCTTTGATGGTTGCATGCGCACCTAGTACACACGTACGGTACTCTGACAAGTGCTGTAATGTTCAGGTAGCCGGTTAATGACGTTATTAGCCATGTAAAAAAATGAACACATGTAGAAAGATTGGCGCAGACAAACGTCCCCATTAAGAATTTACACAGCTCGTGCTGAACAAATTACTCAAAGAATCATGCAGTTATGTTACAGCATATGCCCATTTTAATGTTGGTATACAATACAAGGGTGGACAAAGCTAATTAATTGGCTCAACATGCAACCACCAGAAACAAACACGTCTACGCCAAACTCAATGGTGAAGCGAGATAGGAGACTCGTTACTCATACAGAAGGACCTAGATCATCCTTTGATCGTCTAGTCGTTTGTTTCTTGTGGAATATTCGGAATGAGCGGAATTGAAGGATCGTCCCACATATGAATCAAGTTCGTTGTTCCTTGTTCGTTCGGCATCATCGAAAATCGAGATGGGCCTTATGGGCCCATACGCTCTCATAAAAGGGGGAAAGGAAACCCACTAAGGCTCTGGGCCTGATTCCTTTCGGTGTTTTACGGCCCGTAGATCTCCTCCCCTCCCTCGCTGCCCGCTTCTTCAAAAATTGAACCATCTCGTCTCCTCCGCCTGGGGTGAGTGGGTGGTGGTTTCAAATTCCAACCGCCGTTTCTAATCCTCAAGGGGAAGGAAAAAAAAAGTCCCCAACCGCCGGCCCTGAGATCCGCGCATGGCGTCGCCGCGCCACCTCCCCGCCGCCACCCCCGGTGAGGCCTCACATCTCTCCCTCTCCGCCCCTACCCTACCCGCTACCCCCACCTCGAATTTGCTAGGGTTCTTGCGGCGCTAGGTGCTTACTGTCGTTCCAGATTTAATTTGCTGGGGAATCGTTTCGAGATTATCTAATGTGCGGGGTTAGCCATTTCTTTGCGTGCTTGCTTGGGATACTGGATTGCTGCGGCCTCTGCTTTACTCACAACAAGTTTGCTCTTCTAGTTTAAGTTGCCACTGCCTAGGCTTCAAGTTTGGCTGAATAGGTTATTTTATCGCCCACATTACGCCTGCCAGACCAGAGATGAATTCTGAGAAATATATCATTTTAATATTGGAACAAATTCTCCGTCACATACCAATGCAGGTAACAAAGAGAACATTCCTGATGGGGGAGCCGCCACTATCTCAGATTGCCCAGAGCTGTGCAAAGAGGGGGCATTCTCACCAAAACCAAAGAAAAAGCCTACAGGTTTCAACTTGAGGAAAAGCATAGCTTGGAACCCTGCTTTCTTCACTGAACAAGGTACCATAATTCTTTGACAACTCTACACTGCGGTTTCCACTGGAGATGCCTCAACAACATTATTGGTCAACTTTGTAGGTGTTTTGGATAATTCAGAGCTTTCTATGCTTACTGGCTCCCAATTGAAGGCAAATGGGAGTCCTAGGTCTGGGGCCATGTCCCCATTCTGTCGCTCTGGGAGATCTGCTAGTGCATGTGTACTCAAGGGAGTTGCAGAGAACTCACATGGAAAATTGTCTGCAAAACATTGCAGCGCAGAAAAGCAGGGAAGGAAATTGTTTTCTTCAGCGAAAACTCCTCAGAGGGACCAACGGAGAGAATCTGCGGTCAGTTCATCACTAACGACATTCTTTAGTTGTTATGGTTGTTGTAGTGTTAAGATAAGAACATCCATCAACTTTGCTATTTTCTACCCTACCAATTGCAGGAATCACAGAACAGAAGCTCTTCAAGAAGCATTAAAAAGTGCATACCACGAGTACCATCAGGATCTATATATCCTTTAGAAAGTTTTGTTCAAAGATTGGGCAGGCCTTAGGTTTTCTTTCCTTAACAACTGTAGAGCTGCCTTCTCAGTCCATGCTGTTGTTATTTTCTTACAACTTTGACTCTTCGTAGCTACAAATGCTGTTAGTCTTAACTTTGTTTTACACAGAAGAAAGTACCAAACTCATCTTCTACAGCTCAGATGTCAGGAATACCGAAAAAGTCACAACCTTGTCTCCCTACAGTCCCGCGAACTACCTCACCCTTGACAACTGTTCTGAAATCAAACATAAAATTAGGTCCAGGTAATCTTTGTGTATATGGCCTTTTAATCTTTCTGAAGAAACTAAGTTTCCTCTGAATTCTGGCGTGTTATTTTACTTTACCACGCAGGTTCCCCAGTGATGAAATATAAATATATTTGTCTTAGTTTTTGGCACTCCTTTGTCATTAATAGCTGTCTGACTAAATGTTCATTTTCAGTAAAAGCCGAGCAAGTTCACCGAGTACCTGGGTTGCCACCTAAATCGAAGATCAGTTCTGTATCTTCTGGATCTAGGACAGTGAAGGATGTGGTGAGTGCTATGCATTAGTTATCTATTGTATATTCAATTTGTCACATAATATATTTTTTGCATTCCTGTTTGGAGAATCTGCATGCATGCTTTGTTAGTCATTGACAGTGTTCCTAAACAATCTCGTTAACTTCTGCAGGTGCCTGCTGTCACTCCCACTCATGAAGAAGCCAATGGTTCTTTGAAATGCAAAAACTTTCTACCACATCCACAAATTAGCCCCTCCAGTTCCTTTGGCGGCCCTGCATCTACTTTTGCTAAGCCATCGGCACTTCGAATGCCTTCGCCCTCTGTTGGTTTTTTCACTCAGGTAGTCTATTACATTCTTCCAGTTTTTAGAATAAGCATCATATAATTATGTTTTACTTATTTTCTCTGGTACGGAAATAAGGTGATTTTGACAGCTATTCCATGTCATAAATAGATGTGTGATTCTGGGCTGAGTTCTTGCTTGCATTTAACCAACCTTTGAAAATTAGTTCCCTGCAAATAAATTGGAAAATCATCGTCACTGAATTCTACACTGTAATGTATAACTGTACATGTAGCACATGGTATGAAAGTTATTCGAAAATCTGTTAGTTTTGTACAGACCATTTGATTTTTATTTTCTTGAGAGGGCTCACTGAAACCTCATTGACTGACTGTTTCAGGAAAATGCTCACGCGTCACACGCCAATGCTGCTAAAAGAAATGTGGGAAGTTGCTTTGTGGGAAATACTTCATCAGTAATAAAACCTCCCAGATATAAGCAGCCTGAGGATCTAAAAAGCGGAGTACATCTAACAAAGCCTCTATCAACCAACTGCATCGCTGCTTCCAATCCTCTTGTGCTACCTGTGATTGGAAAGAGCAGTCCCAATGCCTTGGTGGGAAATACTTCATCAGTAATAAAACCTCCCAGATATAAGCAGCCTGAGGATCTAAAAAGCGGAGTACATCTAACAAAGCCTGTATCAACCAACTGCATCGCTGCTTCCAATCCTCTTGTGCTACCTGTGATTGGAAAGAGCAGTCCCAACGCCTTGGTGGCTCCAGACAAAGAATCCTCATCAAAAAATATTACTTGCTCAGCAAAATCTGTAAATGCAAATAATCAAGAAATCCCAGATGCTAGTTGCTTGTTGGCTGGAAATGGAGCTACTATACAGCCACCAATTCTAGCAAAGAATGATGCTGCCAGAAATAGCTTGCCAGATGTGTACAGTGACACACCACATATAGAAAGAAGGAATCCATTTGAGAATTCCTACCCTCTTAAAGCTGTTTGTCCCTCCACCATTGAACCTGTTGAGGACACCTCTCTTGAATTCACTTGCTCTTCAACCAAACCTAGTGCGGGGGGTACATTATTGCCCTCTTCCATTTCTTCTCAAGAATGCTCCTCTAGTGATCTCACCTATCAAAGCAAGCCAGAGAGTAGTTCTAGTGAAGCAATTTACTTGTCAAATTCTCATGTTGCAGAGACCACACTTGCAATTTCTTTGTCTGAAGGTGAAAGTTGCACTCCAGCTCTTGATTTCTTGCAAGGATTTGATTCCCACGATCATCAGAATACTGAATGTGCGACTTTAATGGAATCAGTGGAATCTATAATATGTGCGGATCAGGCGCCATGTTTTGGTAGTTCAAAAGGTGAAACACCAACTCTAGCCGACTGTCATTCAGATTTTGGTGATTCTTTGTGCAATGAAAATAAGCCTGCTTCATCAGAAGAAGTAAATACTGTTGGTGGAGTGGAGCTTGAAATAAATAATGGATCATCTGTAAAGGAAACTCCGTCATTACATGTGGTGTGTCAGAATAACCACAATTATAGGAGGACTGAGCCTTCTCCTATGATACTGGAAGCTCCTATGCTATGTGCTGAAAGCCAAGATGCTTTATCAGTAGAACCAAACATGGAAGACAAAATGGTGCTTGACACAGACAAGTTGTCTGCTGTAGAGGGTGCATCACGTATAGTGTATGTCTGTCGAATATTTGATTGGATACAGTCAATTTCCCTACAAGTGCACTGATGATGTTTCTTTATAATCTTTTCCAGAAATATTAAGGCACCGGACAGATCATGGACAAATGGGAACCTTAAAGATCAGCTGAAGGATTTGGTACCATTTACAGAAGAATGGCTTGCTGTCATGGAGGCTCGTGGGCAGGTCAGCATACCTAGGCTACCTAATAGTATAGTATATGCAGCTGTGCACAATTATAATCTATGGTGTTCCTTTTCACCTTTATTTTCATAAGTTGCTACCACGCTCATGTCCATATAATTCTTTAGTACACAGGAAATGCCAGCTTTACAGTTTGTTGTCTTGATATTTGGATGCATGTTTTTTATGCTCAGACACTAATCCATACCTCCTGTGGTATGCTGCACGTATAATATAGTTACTGCAACAGCACCAGGAAATCAGCAGCAATACTTACAAACAAGTAACCGGATGGATAAATGTAGTACACCAAACATTTTTGTTCCTTGTATTTTGCGCAAACAGCTGAGAATGGAATAGAACTAGTAACCTATTGCAACCTGCAAGTTGTATTTCGAAAACTTGGACTCTACTAAGTTTTGCACTGTGAAATTGTGAATGCATTTTTGTCAGGAAGTTTTGGAGCAAAAGACTGGCGCTGTGCAGAATTCTCCTCCCGACAAAACTGCCCCAGAACCCAGTCCATGGTCACCGGTATGCTCCTCTGCTATTGCAATTCTTGGAGATATAGTTTCTCAAAATGCATTTAGCTGTACTTTGTCGTTGAGTAAGCGAAGCTGTTGTGCATGCGAGAAACTTTACCTAAATGTTCCATTCTCCAAGTAAAAACAATTTGATCTTCCAATACAATAACTCGATTTGCAATTTGCATAGATGGAAATGCATGGTTGGCCCTAACAATACTGGGTCTAGCTTAAATGATGAAAATACATGCCTTTCTGTTGTTGTAGGTTAAACGGAAAGCACAAGATGTTGGACCATTTGACTGTACAAAGTACTCCAAAAGCGTCCGAACATGTGGTACTCCTTAGCTGCGAATCATGCATGATCTGGACATTCTAGGTACAGCCACAGAGCACAGGGTCAGAAGAAGTTCTACTGTCTTGCTGAATATGGAGAGACCTCTTGTCTGCCACCGATTCCCTTTTGATTCCAACTTACACTAGAAAATAAAGCGCGCAACCAGCTGTTGTAATCTTTGACAGTAATGGAAGCAAGCTGACTCTCATTAAAAGATAACATCCTTCAACGACTTTAACACGATATCTGATTTTATGAAAAGAATGCATCATTGGCATGAATAATGGAGTTCTACTTTGTACATATCCTTTTTGACATGGATGCAGTATGATCATTTTTGTTTCTCCTTGCCAAATCTGTAAGATGAAACCTCGAATTTACAGCACTATATAGGCAACATTTGTTGTCCTACCAACATTTGTTGTCTTACATTTCAGAAGTGTGTAAATTCAGGTTGGACGTATTCAATTCAATCAGTATAATTTGGATTTGCGACCACAACTATCTCTTTTAACTTACCCATCTGTAGGTCCCCTGTCCCTTACCTAGCAGATATGTCGGTGACTTTCAAGGCAATGTATGGGGTGCAAATTCAGTTCGTATGCAAACTATATCCCTGCACTATTACAAGCTATCATTGCCATCATTATTTGACCTATAATCATGAGTAGATCCATCGATGACCAAAATTGTGATTTCACTAAAGCAAATATCTTGGCAAATGCATATTTCCAGGCATGTACAATTCGTCGCCTCACAGCAACAATATATAGCATGGTAAAAATGAACCTCGAAAAACCAACGGATATACACATGACTGACATACAAAAATGTACAATTCATTCACAAGCTGCAACCAAAAAGAGAACCCTCGTTGTGGGGCCGGCCTAAGCAACAAGAACACCCACACTGATCGAGCTTCGATTAATTCTACTTGGGCTTGACCTCGAAGTAGGGCATGTACTCGGACCCGTTGTCCCCGTACGAGCCTCTGGTGATCTCGGTGTCGCTGTACGGGTGCGCGCGCGCCCCCGCGCCCGCGCCGTCGAAGAACTCGTTGGCCGACGACCCCGCGGAGCTGACCCCCTCGCCGCCGGCCGCCACCTCGTTCTGCAGCATGGCCTCGATCTCCTTCACCACCTCGGCCGGCCGCCACCTCGTTCTGCAGCATGGCCTCGATCTCCTTCACCACCTCGCCCATGGCCGGCCGCGCCGCCGCCGACTCGTCCACGCACCGCATCGCCAGCTGCACGAACCGCCTGAACCCGGCCGTCCGCGCGTGGTCCCGGATCGCCGGGTCGAGGAGCGCCCGGAGGCCGTAGTAGTCGCGATCGTTGGGGTCGATGGCCAGCCGGACCTCGCGCACGATGTACTTGCCGCTCTCGATCGGCTGCCGCCCGCTCACCAGCTCCAGCATCACCACGCCGAAGCTGTACACGTCGCTCTTCTCCGACAGCTGCTGCGTCATGTAGTACTCCGGGTCCAGGTAGCCCTGCATATATATCGATCATCAATTACATGTCTCAGTTAAGTTTTTGTTTTATGGATGATCAATAAATAACCAAACATGCTTGCTTAGGTTTCTACGATCATGGTTGTTACTGACCAGTGTTCCTTTCACTTGAGTGGAGACGTGGCCCTTCTGTGTGTCAGAGACGAGCTTGGAGAGGCCGAAGTCGGCGACCTTGGCTTTCAGGTGGTCGTCGAGGAGGATGTTGGTGGACTTGACGTCCCGGTGGATGATGGGCGGGTCGGCGAGCTCGTGGAGGTACGCGAGCCCCCTGGCCGACCCGATCGCGATCCTAAGCCTCTTCTTCCAGTCCAGGTACGTCCCTCTCACTGCACCATATATGTATTGCTTGGATTACATATAAGAGATGGGAGATCTGAGACGATGTTATGTATGGTGGAGGCTTTGCCAATGTACCTAGCAGGTTCTCTCTGAGTGTCCCGTTGGAGACGTACTCGTACACCAGCATCTGCTCCCCTTGTTCGTAGCAGAAGCCGATAAGGCTCACCAGGTTCCTGTGATGAACCCTGGAGAGCAGCTCGATCTCGTTCTTGAACTCCACCACGCCTTGCATTGACCCGCGCTCTGCTCGCTTTATCGCCACCCGCGTTCCATCCACAAGTGTTCCTTTGTAGACCTTTTAAATAATTCACAAAATTTTGATACTTGTAAGCTGCCTATTTTTTTTAAGCGTTGCATAGGCAGGTCTACGTAGCTATTGGGTTTTGATCCAATGATAATAAGTGTTTGTGTGTAGGTCCTCTTTAAGGAAGCTGAAAAGCGAATTGTTTTTGTTTGGTATTGATACCTTGCCGTAGCCTCCTGAGCCTATCTCATGGGTCTCTGCGAAATTGTTGGTGCAGTTCCTCAGTTCAGTAAAAGAGAAGTTCCTTGCTCCTTTCAGCTGTGGAGCCCCTCCACTATCTTTCTGAGAAACTCCCCATGTAGCTGAAATTTTAAAACAAAATTCAGTTAGGACTTCAGGTCCAGTACTGTTCTTGGCATGATTGGTTTGGGTCACTACTCTTTGCAAACATTGACAAGCACCGAGCAAAACTAAATTCGCGGCAGTCTTCTATGTCCAGTTCTCCACAGCATTATTTTGAGATGTGCCAGTAACACAGCACGACTTGAAAAGCAAATAATTTTTCAAAATCCTTACCGAAAGGATCAGTTCGTCCAATTGCTTCATTAGCCCTTCTTTTCTGTCGTAAAGCAAAGAATACCATGGCAATGACGGCAATCACAAGAAGTCCACCAGCTACAGCAATTCCAGCAATGGCGCCGGTACTGATTTGTGATTTTTTACCACCACGAGAAGAAGCACCTGACAGAGAACGTCATAGTGAGTTTCATACCGTCATACTAACATCATACTGCTTGAATACAGATGGGAGTTTTGGATGGTGAAACTAAAGTACCTGCCAAAGGGATGTACGGGTCTGCGATGAAGTAATAAGGTCCAAAAATTTTTGGTGGTTTGTAAAACTGGTTGCTGAGCTGAGAGCCTATCCGTATCAGATCGGACACGTTGAAGGACACCCCCGACGACGGGAACAGCTTTACCTGAACCTGAAGGTAGTTGTCACTGTTGAAGTGGATATCAGAGAGGAACACTGAGCCAGCACGCAGAGACAGGTTCGTCGTGAGGGTTGTCTCCAGCTGCTGAAAGGTGTCCGTGTCCGTCAGGTCGGTGAATGACGGAGCTCTGAAGACCATCTTCCCGGTGTAGGGATAGGCGCATCCACAGTTTGCAGGGTTCAGACTCTGATCACTGGAACATGAAGCTGTCGAGGAACATTTGCTCAGGCTGGTGACGTATGCTAGCATGTTCACCTGCTTGGCGCTGCAGAAGGATTTTCCAGACGGATCAAGGCACACTGGGTTCCCGAGTAGCCTGTATGAGCATTTGGCATACAAGAAATGATGTGTCTCTGAATTTGTTGGGTGGATAAAAAGAAACATTTTTTTGTGGATTTTGCGGTTGAGTTTGCGGTCTCTTACACCAGAGTGTTGTTGTAGCTTGTGGTGACATTGGCAGAGATGATACCGTTATTCATGAGATTAATAGCCTGCAGTTGTTTGCTGAAGTTTGCTGTGATCTCAAGGTTTCCGTTGAATGCATTGTTGCTCAGTACACTGCCTGACCAGCGACAAAAAAAAGGTCAACTCCAAAAACTTCTCTCCTTTTCTTTTGATCAATTAACTCATTTTTAGTATAAGTTGACAGAAACATTACACTTGCTGCAGTTGGGGCAATTTGAAGAGATCCTTAGGGACCTCGCCAGTAAGTCCTCCAGAAACTATTGACCTGAGAGATCAGAAGATAAAAGGATGAGACATATAAGAGATGGGAGATCTGAGACGATGTTATGTATGGTGGAGGCTTTGCCAATGTACCTAGCAGGATCATTTTTTTAGAGGTCTTTTACGATACCCAATACCACAGGTTAAAAAGGAGTAGTATATAAACTTCTGATTAGTTGAGAAAAATTATATACCATTATAACGTGGACCAGTGGTATAGGTAGTATGTGGGGAGTGATATAAGTAGTATAAGGGTATTATTGGAAGAAATATAAATGGCATCACTGTAATTAATGTAATTAAATAATTTTTACATTCGATCATTCAAATTTACCGTGACATGCCGTTTCATTTCCCTCTCAATCTTATTCATTTCCCTCCGTTCCTCATTTTCCCGATGTCTATCTCTTGTCTATATACGGCGACCGGCGACGAGCAGTCACAATTACTAAATTATCCATGTCTATACCATATACCACCCAAGAGTGGTATTGGATACTGTAAAAGAGCTCTTTTTTTATATAGATATAAAAGGTACCGGGAACCACCATTCTTATAGAGCTAATTATTTAAGGTCATGGGCCACTTACAGCTCATTTAGATTGACCAAGTTGCTGATGTTGGGAGGAACTGCTCCAGCAAAACCGTTCCTATCTAGTCGGCTGTCAAAGATACAAAACGAGTCAAGATAAGACACAAGTTTGTTCAGAAAAGGGAAATATAATAGAAACAATGCTATGTGGAAATAAAAACTTGAATTCCACTAAGATACTTACAGAACCTGGAGTGTTGTAATGCCCCCTAGCTCTGCTGGGATTGGCCCAGTAAATTGATTGCTATCAAACAATCTGACATTAATGTCAAGACGAGTTAGCATGATACATTGCTCGATACAATATGAACTATGAACTGAAAGTCTTGTGACCCCTTACATGTGAATCAGAGTCATGTTGGAGTTGAAGAGGCCAGTAAGCGTTCCAGATAATTGGTTCTTGTTGAAATGGCTGTTCAACGATTAGAATTTATAAGTATGGAACAGATGGGAAGGATATGCAGACATTTTGATCTTGCTTAACTGGTCAAGGGAAGAAAATAAGATCAACATCACTTACAAGTGCTGTGTTTTGGTAAGTTGGTCAAGCCCTGGCGTGCCTCCTGCTGAGATCGGGATTGATCCAGTGAGCTGATTATCAGCCAGATCCAACCAGTTGAGGTTTGTGAGTAAACCAAGTGAAGCCGGTATTTTGCCCGAAAACTGGTTTGAGTTCAGCGCTCTAAAGTGAATACGTGACGAAATCAGTTATGTTTTGTCTGTCTAGTGCAAGAACCAAGAGATAAAATGGAAGTTTTGTCTGAATAAACAAGCTAGTAGTACTCACAGGAACGTGAGTTGTTTTAGGTTGCCCAGTTCTTGTGGAATGGTTCCTGTGAAGCCGCAGCCAGCCAGGATCCTGACAAGTATAGTCCAATCGTGCATGTCAGTCATTCTGTTTGGTAAGCGTTTGACAAGGAAAGATAGGATGTAGAACAAGAGTAATGAAGCTCATACAGAACGGTAAGCTGCGGAAGGCTCCCAATGGAAGCGGGCATTGTGCCGCCCAGACCAATGTTGAAGGAAACATCCCTGCAAATGCTTATGTTGTGAGCCAGAACACAGTTTCTCTAATGCAGATAAATCAGTGCAGCATAAGAAATTAACAGATCCTTTTTTTCGCAGCAATATGCGTTCATATGTATTTTACCCATTTTCGATGACCTGCCCTTGCTAATAAAAGTATGACTGAAAATCCTATTATGATACCCACCCATACATACTATTTTGGTTAGAAAATTAGCCAGAACCTACAACCTGGTAAACTTGAATTGGTCAAAGCCTGATGAAAGCAGAGTTTGTAAAAAGCTAGCTAAATCCTGGAAGCAAAACTCATCTAAGAGCTCTGACCAATTCAAAAGCATCGATCCTATCGGAATCCTCTGAAACGGTATAACATCATCCAAGCTCAAATGTTGTAGGTGACTTACAGATACATGAGCTGGGTGAGCTGGCCGATGCTGTCGCTGAGCGTGCCCTGAATGTTAACACTTGTCAACCTCCTGCGAACAAAACAGAGCACGCGTGCATACGGATCATCAGTATCGATTCAGACAGGTGCCCGCGTAGCTGCGTGGCGACAAGGCGCGATCGATCGTTCGATCGATACGTGGCGTGGCACTCACAGCGCAGTGACCCTGCCGTTGCTGCACTGGACCCCGTCCCAGCCACCGTTGCAGGGGTCGCTCGCCGGCGACCAGCTCGCCGGGGAGTTCGTCCACTTACTCTGCAGGGCGTTGAGCGCAGCACCTGCGAACACACAAGTTCCCCGGGCGAAGCTTGGTTAGAACAGCGAGGAAATTTGGATCAAAATAGTTTGATTTCCATCTGCAGCCTCTCTCCTGGGCTGGCGTCTTCAATCCGTCGTAAACGCAATGAAAAAAAGGAAACTAAGCAAAGGATGAGCTGGCCACGCCGGAAGAGGCAGAGTTGACCATACTGTATACTAACCATCTTGAGGATTGATGGCGCAGAAGACTGCCGGAACGCCCGCCACCAGCAGCGTGAGCACGAGCACGAGCACCAGCGGCGGCCGCCGCGTCGCCGCCTCCATCCCGCCCGCGCAGCGCCGGCGATCGGAGCACGTATAGAAAGCACGCTGGCTCGCCTGCCGCGACGCCTTCTTCTTCTTCTCCCCTCCTTGTCGTCGCGCGCAAAGGCCAACTAGACCAATAATCGGAGAAGAAGAGATGGCCGCGAGTTGCGGCTCGCAACTTGTTCAGCGCGAGGCGATGTGAGAATTGAGATGAGATGAGCCGCCTCCAAGTCCACGCGACCGAGCCGCGCTGTACGTGCACTGAATGCGAGCCGGCGGGGCACCAACCGCCTCCTCCTCCTCTTCTTCTACCTCTCCCTATCCCCACCAGGCACCAGCGCAGCAGGTGCGCGTGCGCGTCGGAGACCGGGAGGGAGGAAGAGGTCAACCCAAGCAAACGGCTAGCGAGCGACCAAGCATGCGTTCAGAACTCTGTAATTTTAATTTTAGCGCCAAAGCATGTTCAGCTCTTGCACGTTTTTGCGCCGCCGGTCAAAGGGGCCGCAGGAAAAAATGTGCCGACTGCTGCTGATCGCGGCCGTTTATTCCCGTCTTGTTAATCCTCTGCCCGGCGACTGCTGGTGGCATGTAGCTTTCGCGGCCGAACAGGACGGGGGGCTTAATTGCGATTAGTCGACTGCCCGCGTCTCGGCGTCTGCATCGGCCGCTCACTTTTTGTTATAACCCTTGTGTCGCTGCCTCGCTGTGCTCTTCTTGGATGGTGCCGTCAGCTCCGTTCCGTCCAACCAACGTCCGGTTGCGTCTTGATTAGACGACGGCTAAGCCTACTCGTTATTATTAATCTAAGCGAAGGATCGGGGTAATGCGCGGCAGTCCGGTGCGCGTATCATATTATAAAAATGACCCGCGGTTGACATGCTATGGGTTCCTGACGGACGGCCGAAATGAAGGAGCGAGCTTGAGAATTTTGTCAGTTACTGTATACGCGACGACGATTGGGAGGGAGGTCAGGTCGACGACTAGTCTTCAGTCGGCCGAGCTGCCCTGCTGGATCCTCCGTTGGATTGGGAGTTTAATACTCGCAATGGGAACGACTTCCTGATTGGATGGGGACTGTTCCTCCCAGCTTTCACGACAGGATTTTCTGATCGGATAATAAAACGATATCTTTGTTTCGTAGTTGTCCCGGTTGATTTTAGTTACATCTAAGGGTTCTCTTGATACCGCGTTAATGTAATTCTCTTCTTCTTAATAAAATTTTCCAAAAATACTTGCATGGGACCAATCACTCGACAGGACAGTTCGGTCCTTGCCTCCTTTGGTCAAATCGTTCGCCATATATCCCGGTCACAATCACACGATAGGGGCCTGCACTCTCGCAATCGACCAGTTCTGCCGAAATCCGAAAATATCAAAGTCTCCAATCAGCAGCGAAGCATGCATCTACGCACGCCGGCGGTGGAGAACACGGCCGCCGGCTTGCTTCCCCTTGCGGACCTCCTGCTCTTATTTCTTGCCCGCCTGACGTGAGCCCTTCCTCCACCGGCGCCGGCTGAAACGGCCGCAAGGACGGGATGGCTGCAAACGCCGGCGCGCACGTCAGGCCAGCCGTGGGAGTTTTACCCGGTAGCGCCACGCGCCGATGAAAACTTCCTGGGTTAGGTAATTGACAGCGTCCATGTCCCCACTGCGCTTTACCGCAAGAAAAACCTGGTCGCGGACAAAGAGCTGAAGGACAAACTAGCTTTGACGAAACCGAAAGCGCACAGCACTCCGACTAGGCGGCTAGGCGCGAAGCGACGAGGTACACACAATGAACCGCGAGTCGGTCAAAAGGAAAAGCGATGTCCGCAAAACAGGTAAAAAGAGGTGATAACGTAGATTACCTAGTCAACTGATCAGACAAACAACAGAACGTGACCTCGGTGCAAAGGCACCGGCATCCAGGAAGCAGACCCCCCTATATGCCTGGCAAAATAGCTGAATGGGTTCAAGTCCGATGGACAGCGCCAATATCTTGGTTCGATCTACAAAATGAGTCGTCGTACATGAACATCAATATATATTCCCTTCTGTGCTCAGTGCCGCCTCGCTTTAGGCTCGCTCCTCGCGAGGATCATGCCGGAGAGCTTGTCAACCTCGTAAAGGAGCCCAGCGGAAAACAGGAAGCTGCAGCGAAGTGGACCAAATGGGGGTTAGTTTGTTCACAGGGTTTGCAGCATGAGGGTGCAGAAGGAAAACAGAAGTAACGGAGAGGATAAGCACCAAAATAATAACAGTTTGCTAGGGTCTTGGACGATACAGTATAATATTGTGGCAATGGTCTCTATATGCTGCCCAATCTTTCAGAGCAAATAACTAAAAACATTATAGTATAGGTTCAACCAACACACTTTTACCGGGCATTTCCAAATGTGTTACATCAATAAAATTAGAAAATGCGCATTCTAAGTACCAGAGAATGCAAGTCCTAATGACATGTCAATGTCCCAATGCTATGTCAAAACCACCGGCGCGCACGTCAGGCCAGCCGTGGGAGTTTTACCCGGTAGCGCCACGCGCCGATGAAAACTTCCTGGGTTAGGTAATTGACAGCGTCCATGTCCCCACTGCGCTTTACCGCAAGAAAAACCTGGTCGCGGACAAAGAGCTGAAGGACAAACTAGCTTTGACGAAACCGAAAGCGCACAGCACTCCGACTAGGCGGCTAGGCGCGAAGCGACGAGGTACACACAATGAACCGCGAGTCGGTCAAAAGGAAAAGCGATGTCCGCAAAACAGGTAAAAAGAGGTGATAACGTAGATTACCTAGTCAACTGATCAGACAAACAACAGAACGTGACCTCGGTGCAAAGGCACCGGCATCCAGGAAGCAGACCCCCCTATATGCCTGGCAAAATAGCTGAATGGGTTCAAGTCCGATGGACAGCGCCAATATCTTGGTTCGATCTACAAAATGAGTCGTCGTACATGAACATCAATATATATTCCCTTCTGTGCTCAGTGCCGCCTCGCTTTAGGCTCGCTCCTCGCGAGGATCATGCCGGAGAGCTTGTCAACCTCGTAAAGGAGCCCAGCGGAAAACAGGAAGCTGCAGCGAAGTGGACCAAATGGGGTTAGTTTGTTCACAGGGTTGGCGGCATGCGGGCGCAGAAGAACAGAAGTATAAGGGAGAGGATAAGCACCAAAATAATCACAGTTTGCTAGGGTCTTGGACGATACAGTATAATATTGTGGCAATGGTCTCTATATGCTGCCCAATCTTTCAGAGCAAATAACTAAAAACATTATAGTATAGGTTCAACCAACACACTTTTACCGGGCATTTCCATGCATGTTACATGAATAAAATTAGACAATGCGCATTCTTAAGTACAAGAGAAATGCAAGTCCTAATGACATGTCAATGTCCCAATGCTATGTCAAAACCACGGTGGACAGAGTATATCTTACCACAACAAAGCACTAAAATATTACTACCTCCAGATCGTTTTATTTGATGCTGCATGGCTCAAAGTTGAACTAGCCAGCGACAAATATTATGGCATGGAGGTAGTACTTATCAATGTCAAATAGCTAGGATTCTCATAAAAGTCATGGTTGTTAGGTGGCAGAGTTTTGCAAAACACTTGGTGTACTTTAGTTTGCCAGCAACTCTGTGAAACGCTAATATACATATACATTTTGTATAAATGGATTTTAGCCCATTAGCCATCCATCTTACACATCTAAAACATCATGCTGGACAATAAGGCGTCTATTAGGATCGAAAAACATGAAGCTCATGAATAGCAGTATAGTTAGAACGTAGCATTTTCTATAGCTTTTGCAACATGCAAAGGAATACTAGTGGGTTACATTCACAGCAACATCAGACAGTTAACAACAGTGAATAAAGACCAGAGACTGCATATAGCTCTAGTGCTCTACTGGTATGGTACTGCACTTGATGGTCTGGTGACCAGATATTAATTCTGACCAACACACAATGGATGGGTCATCTATGTGGACTTTAAAGGTAGTTTTAATACTGAACCTGAAAACCATGCATTTGACCTTAAGATGACAAGTTGACAACACTAAAAAAACTCCCAGGCTCAAATGAAAACTATATTAAATAAATATCCGGTATGTTTTAGTAACAACAAATTCTGCTCTGCAAATGATTAAACTTAAATTTGAATTCCTTTGCTCACAGACCAATTAAATTGTTTTCTTTTATCTGAAATGTTATGTCTATTTCTCTCCTCTGGAACTTAAATTTAAGAAACCCCATAAGCAAACATTCTATTAGAATGTCGAGACTATCCACCGTGACAATCTCAACACAATAAATGCTAGTGGCTGGTTTGAAAAAAAAAGTGAAGCGTGTTCAAGGTAACATACCATGTTGTGATACAGACGCGATGGACAGTGCCAGCTACAATAAGAGCAACAAGTTGTGCTACAACAACTGCACAAGAAAAGCTGAATAGATCAATTGAACTCAAATAATAATAGCACAAAGCCCTGAGAATGAGATCATATGTCATCGTACCTGCACCCCACCCAGTTTTATCTCCACTAGCTTCTTGGTAGTTCCCAATAAACTGCAACAGTTGTTCCGCTAATTAATTCATCATAGGCCAAAATTCCAGGTAGCAAAACAAGCTTATAGATGAAGTGTTGATAAGTGAACAGCTAGTTCATCTTATATAACATAAAAAGGCATAAAATGGTGGCAACCAAATGTATGGACCACCAATTACGAGTTCTGTAATAGCTTATATAACATAAAGCCATAAAATGGTGGCAACCAAATGATAAATCATCAACTAAGTGTTTGGTGGTAGCGTCATTGCACTGTACAAGTTTCTACCGCTTCAATTTAGCAAATCAGCAAGAGGAACCGACAACAAAAGGGGCCTATGCACCATTCGAAACGAGAAACAGAGGTAAAAACAACATGAATTGGGAGAGGCAACGCACGGTGAGGAGTAGCAGGAAGAGGAGGGAGCAGACGAATCCGCCGGCGATGGTCATGAGCTCCGACGACGCGAACTTGGCCCTGTACATCTCGAGCAGCGACAGCGTCACCGCGAAGAGCAGCAGCGACAGGAGCATCGACCGCCCCGTGCTCGCCATCTGGGAACAGGAATGCGAAATCAGCGACAGATCTCACTCTTTCCTAACACACAAGAGCGACAGATCTCTGACAAACAAAACAATCAACCCCCAAAGAGAGTTTGAAGAAACGTCGCATCAAACGCGAAAAATCAAACTCGCGGGGGACCACGAGAGACACCCGCTCACCTCGCCTGGACCGGGTCGCAGATCTGGGGCGGCAGGCACGGGCAGAACGGCAGCAGTAGGGTTTTGCGCTGCTCCGTCTTCTTCCTCCCTCCCTCGCCGATCTCGCGCGATGTGTCAGATCTATGCCGAGTTGAGTCGCTTCATGGAAGATGATAGTCAATGGTGGTGGGCCACGGGCCGGTTATAATCTCAAATCGTGTCCCATGTACGCTCTGCTTTGGGCCCAAAAGTTGACCGATATAAAGTACGAAATGAAATGGGCTCAGTTAGTATGGGCCTAGTGATAAAGTATTTCGAGCCCATACGATGGCCCGTATAAGATGGTTTCTGACTACGTTCGGACACGTCGTGTCTGGGCCGGCGAAACCGAGAGGTGTCCGGGCCGCGTTGACACGGTGGACCACACGCATTCCCCCATCCCCCTAGCCCCCCGGCCGCTGCAGCCCTCCACTCCCACCGCTTGCCCGCTCCGTTCCCCGTCGCCGTCGCCGTCGTCTCCCTCTCGCCGGTCTCCGCCGCAACGCCGAGAGATCCGCCCCCGTGGCCGCACGGCGGCGCTCCACCTCGGTCAGTTCGTCAGCTCTCACCCGGCCCTTCTTCGTGCTCCATCGGCGCTGCCGCGGGTAGTAGGACTGCCTCGTAGGGCAATGGGCAGCCGCCCTGCCCACGCGCGGGCTCGCCGGCTGATCTGCGCTGTTCGGGCGCGCTTCTGTGGCGGGGTCGCTGGGGGATGGAGTGAGCGGCTTCCAGCCGCGCGTCGGGTTGGATTGGGTTGGTTTTAGCTTAGATTCGAGTGGCGAATGCTTTGGAGACCTGGTGGCACGGGTCTGAGCTTGTGGTTCGGAAGATTTGCATAGTGCAGCCACAGATCGAGGTTCTTAGGTGAGATGGGGAGCACCAGAGCAGCCGTAGTGGCTGAATTCTGCAATCCAGTGTAGGGAGCCTGGATATGTTTGTGACTTATCACTGTTCACATCACCCCCAGTTTATGAGGGAGTAGAAACCTGGGAATATCATGTAGACCTTGCAGTTTTATTTATCGGTGAATTAGATTCTGAAATCTGAATTAGAGACATGATGGTTATAAATCTTGATCAGATAATTGTCTAAATTTGACGTGCAACATGGGCAGTAAAACCAGCCAAACAATGTTTTTGTTGTTGGCCCGCGGAGAAGAAATAAACTATAGGATGCGAAGCCATGAACATATAAGTCAATTTCCTTGATTTTGTTGACTTGTATCAAATAGACTGATTGATCTTCTAGCCTACCCTGTTCAGGAAGTTTTGTTGTCCTGCCTGCCCTTGCTTCTCCTAACATGTTATTGGTTCACCACATTAGTAATTTGTGCTTATAGAATTTGTATGGAGACCCATAAACACAAGGGGTCCTCAGACCTAATTGGGCGGTCCAAAAATAATAGGTTGGCTCACTGTAGTTATTGGTTGTCATAGGCAATTTTGTTTCTTTCGCTCAGTATTTTCTTTGACTAAATTATTTCTGTAAGTTCTTATAACCTTTAGTTTGCCTTCTAGAAATCAGCTAGTCTTCAGGTTGTAAGAAACCAGGAGATAATCAGATCTAAGATTTGTGTCATTTTTCGCAGTATAATTATGAGTTTCAAAGTTCTAGCTGCATTTTTCAAAAATGCTAATTTGAACCTAAAGGTCACACATGCCTTCATGATCCTAGATAAGACCTAATACTTTTGTTTCTATCTTCATAGTTTGGTAGCGTGTTTTAGTTTCTTCGATATTGCGATCAATATTTTGATAGTTGTGAGTATCTTTCACCATATATTATGTTTTGGATATCTATAGATGCTTCCGTGGGTGCCTGGCACCTTGATCCACTGCAGCAACCTAGTATCACGCTGAAGTTCCAAATAGAGCCTTCATCTCTTAATATCATTCTATTTCAAACTTTGCCCCCCCTACATTGCATTTGTTTTTACGTAATCTGGGCATGTTTACTGATAAAACATGCTAAAGTGATGTGCTTGTTTATCTTTTCTTTTTCTTTATTTGAAGTAAAGTGCATTTTTTTGTAAGAATATGGTTGTATAAATGACTTGCACATGTTCTTGTACCTCAGATTGGATAAACAATATCATGCCATTAGGTTGGTAATATTTGAGGTGCTCCAGGCTTGTTCATTTTTGGGCATCATCAAAATGTCAGGACCATTGAATGTATGTCCTCACCCTTACTAAATTAATATGGTTATGTATTTCCTCTTTTTTTTTCCTTATCAGTAAACCACCCTAATCCAGTTTCTTAGATCACTTGGATGTTATCAATTATCAGTGGTTCCTATAGCTTGTCATTTTCTAGATATGGTTTTTTTTTGTTTGATCTCTGTTAGTTCCCCTTCTCATACAAAAGTTATAAAAATGTTGTTGAGTATGAAGCAAACATGTCTTCTTGTTTCTTATATACTTAATGCTCGACTGATTAGCGTAACAGCAATACAGCATGTTGTTCAAGCTATTCTACTTTTTGTATCCTCATAACTACAAATGCATCTTAAAACCTCCCAGTTATATATTCTGATGGGTGAACACATTTTCGTCACTTTGGCAGTCAAACATTAGTGGGTCCACCTCAAACCTTCGAGATTCAACAGGAAGGTCATTTGCATCATCTTTTTCCGGTCAATCTGGATCAATTCCGGGTTTCCATCACTCAGGTTGGTAAAAATTACAGTATTTGTTAGTCCATTGACGCATGACCCATTTTCCTGCTTCTATTGTTAAGTTTTTTGACTTTGCTTGCAAGGTTCACACAACATTCACGGAAATCTCAATCTCACGAATATCTCTGGATCATTAGCACCAAGAAATAATTCAATGGCGGGTATCCCGTCACCAGGGGTTCAACAGCCTGGTGGTAGTATTTCCAGTGGTCGATTCCCCTCAAATAATCTTCAAGCTTCCATGTCTCAGGTTTATTGCCCAGCATCCAAAGCATGTTCCTGTTCAAAGTGGGATCTTTGTTGCTTCCGTTCTCATTTTGTTTGCCCGTTTGTAGATTCCTCATGGGCATTCTGGGATCAGCAACAGAGGAGGTATGAATGTTGGGGGAAATCCTGGATTTAGTAGTAGCATGAATGCTATTGGTGGCTCAATACAAGGTTTATCCTCAAACTTGGCTAATGTGGGTAGCCGCAATTCTGCTCCTGGGTTAGCAGCTTCCCCGGTTTTGGGGAATTTAGGCCCACGAATAACAAATTCTGGAAATATTGTGGGTGGGAGCAATATTGGGAGAAGCATAAGCTCTGCAGGGCTGTCTATGCCTGGTATAGCATCTCGCATGAATTTAAGTGGCAACTCTGGAAGTGGGGCTATCAATATTCAAGGATCCAACCGGATGAATAGTATGCTTCAACAAGGTATGTGATCGACATCGTGGGATATGGCTACTTGGTTGAACTTTACACGTTTTTTTTTTTTGATGAATCTGTGTCTGTGTATTCTCGTTATATCTTTCATGCTGGCTGGATAGTGAAATGACTTAGTCCTAATGATAATTGTCTGTTTAGAATTCAAAAGGTACACTTCAGTCATATGAAAGCGCTAAGCTTATCAAGAAGGCTGAGGAGGGGGAAAATTGCTCTTTAAGTTTAAAAGAGAGATTTTAAATTGGCCCACTTTGACTCAAAACTGACAAGGGGAACCGAAATGGTACCCAGGTTATTGTATAATAGAAAACAATACCACTATGTATTGAATCCATGGGCCTAATGTTGCATAGAACTTATTTTACGGATAGTTTAAAACCTGCTGTAAAAGGTGTCTGTGAATACAGGGCTTTAGTGTGATAATTTATGTTTCGCTTGGTTTATTTGTTCATCTGCCAGCATCCCCGCAATTCATGAACTTGCTTGGAAGTTCTTACCCAACACCTGGAGGGTCATTGTCTCAGAACCAAGTACAGGCAGGAAACAGTTCTTTAGGATCTTCTGGAATGCTACATGATGGAAGCTCGGGTGACAATACTCCATTTGATATGAATGACTTTCCTCAGCTAACTGGACGGCCTAATTCTGCTGGAGGTGGTCAAGGGCAATATGGTAACACTGCAATTTTAACAAATCTTCAGATGATATTGAAGTATATAACTCTCTGACTTCTGTAATTTGAAGGGTCACTGCGAAAGCATGGAGTAAGTGTGAATGCCATTGTGCAACAAAATCAGGAATTCAGCATTCAGAACGAAGATTTTCCAGCTTTACCAGGATATAAAGGTGTGTGTTCACCAAGCACAAATTGATAGTCTCATTATGCGTGTAGTAGTTAATATGATATGAATGACCATCTGTTTCACATAAATGTGCACTTGCATTTCGTATGTTATTTTTCCTATTTGAACAATTACATTCACAACATGTGCTATAATCCAGCAGTACATGATAATATGTGATGCCTTATTAATTCATTCTCTACATGATAAACTGTGATACCTTATAAATTCATTTTCTGTTTCCTTCTCGCTTGAAACATATTTTGATGTCCTGATCCTCTACTCAACTATCCACCATTCTAATGCTTATGTTATCGATATAGTTTTGTTATTATTATCTAATTGTATGTTTCTTTGGATTATAAGGTAGTTCCTCAGATTATGCTATGGATATGCATCCCAAGGACCACCTTCATGAGAACGTAAATATTATGCAAGCACAACATTATCCTGTGAGGTTTTTGGTTTTACAATTTGATTTCCTGAATGCTCGTCTCTGCTTATTCTTATATTTTGACACGCATGGTTCTACAGATGGCTAGATCATCTGGCTTTAACTTGGGAAGCAGCTATCCGCCCCGTCAACATCAGCAGAGTGCTAATTCAGTAAGCACTGTTTTTTTTTTCTACATCATCTCAATATCTCGATTTGTTATTTCCCTTGTTAACCGGAACAGCAGGGGAGATCTTGATTTTGACTTGATTCCTTCTATGCTTTCCCAATGTGGATAATTAACCATAATGATCCTTTATTAGGTTCAAAATGCTGGGCTGGAAAATATTGGATTAAGGCCAGCAAATTCTCCAAGTCCATCTAATTCGGGAGTTTATGAACAATTTATGCAGCAGTACCATCAACCACAGACTCAAAATACACTTAGGTTGCAGGCAACTTCAGGCCCACAACCATTCAAGGATCAGAACCAAAAGTCTGTTCAGGGAACAGGGCCTGTTCCAGATCCATATAGTTTACTTGGATTGTTGAGTTTAATAAGATTGAAAGAGCCTGGACCAACAGCTCTTGCTTTAGGGATTGATTTGACATCATTGGGGTTGAATTTGAACTCCCAAGATAATCTTTACAAGACATTTGGCTCTCCATGGTCAAATGAGCCAGCTAAAGGAGAACCTGACTTTCAGATCCCAGCTTGTTTCTCTGCTGAGCCACCACCAGCACTGCAAGTAAGCTTCTTGACATTTTAACTACCATTAGCCTCTTGCCTCCTGACATTGCATATTTTCAATTTTTTCGTCCTGTGCAGCCATTACATTTTCAGAAGTTTCACCCCTTGACACTATTCTACATCTTCTACAGGTATTTTTAGTTAATTTAACTTATCATTTAATGTAACTACGCTGTGTATCATTTGATCACCCCTTTGTGCAGCATGCCCAAGGACATTGCCCAGTTGTACGCCGCTAATGAACTGTAAGCATTGAAATCGCCTAGTTTACAGTATCACTCTTTGTATTCCTGACATATAGCTTGCACCCTGTCATTTTGTGTGAGCAAAATGCTGATCCATTTTTTTTGCAGATACAATAAAGGGTGGTTTTACCACAAAGACTACCGTGTCTGGCTCACAAGAGCCCCTAATGCCGCACCTCTTGTAAAAACTCAACTTCATGAACGAGGATCCTACATTTGTTTTGATCCAAACATCTGGGATACTGTCCATAAGGTTTTGTTGTCTGAATCAAACCTGCCAGATGTTCTAGCCTTAACTATTAGCAGGGAAAATGTATCTGAGCATTATTTTATTTGCAGGACAACTTTGTTCTCCATTATGAAGCAGTGGAGAAGAGACCTGCCCTTCCTTCTGCCGCCCAAAATCTTAGACGAGAACTATAAGGTAGCATGCTTCTATTATTTATGAAAAGAAGGTACACTTATTCTACATGTTTGACTTGCTTCCCTGACATACTGATATGCACTTGCAGGTGTTGACCTAGGTTCTCCTGCTGTCCTTTATTTGAAGTTAGTTTGCTTTGATCAGTATTCAGTAGCTGTTGTCCTAGATGGGATGAGTTCACAGGAATTCATTCTGTAAGCACATCTGGCCCCAGGAAATTGATAGTTTTATCCAGATTAAATTTTGTTGTGCAAAAGTTAATTTCATCTTCCTCTCTAAACAGGACATGCATGCTGTTCTGGAAAATGGAGCTCCTTTGTTGGTTGGCAGCCCTGCCAGGTGGCAGCTGTAGACATGTAGCTGAGATTTAGTGTGCTTTAATGATTTAATCAGTAGGGCTATTGTAACTATGTTTTTGAGTTTCCCTGCTTTTCTTTTGTCGCAGTCTCCTTGGCTGTAAATGTTTTGATCCTTTTGAGTCGCATAAAAATAATGTCAAGACTTTGGATTTGAGAAGCGTACTTCGTTTTTTGTCTGACGGTTGGATTCTAGCTGTGTTGGAAGTCTCCAGCGTATAAAGCATTGCCTTAATTCTGGTCAAGCATTTTCTGTTTGCCGGGATCGAATAAAGCATTGCCAGGATTTGCCAAACCATGCTGTTACAGTCTTGTAGACTGGAACCCGTTGTAGAGGTACAATCTCCTGCAGTTTGTACCTGGATCTATATACACATCATCAACTAGCCTTCGTTTTCCTTCCCAGAACAAAATGGACAGTTGACAAAAACTGTCAAAATGCGATCCTACTTCGCATTCAGGATCCCAGCGTCATAAGCCGCGATGGCATCCAGCACCCTCAGGTGGCAGATCACCCGAGCCCCAGCAGCCGCGTGCTTCTTGGCCTCCTCCACCTCCTTCCGCAGCGTGCTCGTGTCAAATTTCTTGGGCGCGTCGCCGTCGTAGACAAAATATGGCTTCACCGAAGAGGCTTCAGAGTCTTTGGGTATAGAGTGTCCCTGGTCGCCTCCCTCCATAACCCGCCCTTCGGCGGCCGCTATGAGGTCTTGCATGCGGTTTCTGGCGTCAGGGTTCATGTAGGCGCTGAGGCAGAAGCGCAGTCCCGAGAACAGACTCGGTGCCTGCGAGCAGGAAGGCGAAGAATCGAATGCAACGATTAAGTTTTTGTCCATGAATTATGATGAAATAGCTCCTTTGTTGAATGATTGCCAGATAACATACCCCTTTGGTAGCTCGGATTCTCCCTTTCCTTGGCCCATGGATTGTTCTGAGTGAATCCATGCTGAATGCTACCTCATAAGAAGCTTCTGGACGTGGGCGCATCTCCTGACCGGGAAGAACTGCAAGGCCAGAAATCCCTAAAAGAGCAGGGTCAAAAGTATCAAGACCTGGTACAACTGCTCTGCTGATCTATGATGCCCCCAATTGGTTTTGTGGATATGTATGTACACGTGAAGGAGATAAGAATAAGATTCATCAACTTGTCCAAAGAAGTAAAACGCAGACTCTGCTGAGCCACCACCAGCACTGCAAGTAAGCTTCTTGACATTTTAACTAACAACCATTAGCCTCTTGCCTCCTGACATTGCATATTTGCAATCTTTTCGTCCTGTGCAGCCATTACATTTTCAGAAGTTTCACCCCTTGACACTATTCTACATCTTCTACAGGTATTTTTAGTTAATTTAACT
>OAMR01000639.1:114110-125214 GCA_900205405.1 Echinochloa crus-galli | reverse complement strand
CCCAGCATGCATGAAGCAAATTGGTTATCACAAGATGGAATGGAACAGAAATCATCAGCAATGTATGCAGCAAATGATTTCTTGTGACGAATTTATACATAAAGAAGGATTCAAATGGAACGTGGGAAACATCCATGATGCACCTAATGTAAGTGGCTTATTTTGCTACTTTATTCTATGCTACCTTCTCCGACGCAGTTAAAGACAAACCCAGCAAAACCAACTGATCAGAAGGGTGCCTTGATGTGTCAGGCTGATCTGCTTTTATTTCTTCCACTCCGCAGGCATTGAAAATTCCTTTATCTGGATGACAGCTGGAATTATGGGTATGTCAGAAAATTATAATTATAAATAAGTGAATACTGATGGTCAGAAACCTTTACATTATCTCCTAGTTAAAGGCTAACAGCCTAAGACTTAGAAAATATCATATGTACCTCCGAGGCAAGGAGGAGAAATTTGTGTTATGCTTATGTGTTCGTTTATCATCCCTTTCACCATCCTTAGAAATTTCCTTGTCATCTGAATGTTGGCTAGAACCACGAAATACGTGGAATTACATAGATCAAAGATTAATGAATAGTTAAATAATCAGGAATATTTATAATATGTTAAGAAGGGTGAAGAAACATGACATACCCCAGTGGGCAGGAAGGAGAACTTGAGATGTCAAGCTGATCAATATGTTGGCCATCCCTAGAGCTGGTGGAAGTTCCTCCTTTTTGAGAACATTGGCTAGGGAAAATACAACAATATCTATATATCGCAAAACAAAGATGAGGAAATCACATACCTCTGAGGAAAGCAGGAAGGATTTGAAATGTTAAACTGATCTGTTTGTTGATTTTTCCTTTGATGATTGTCAAAAATTACTTTCTTGTCTATATATGGGCTGAAACCACCAATTACATACATGAAAATGGGTGATTAATAAAATCACTATGAATCCTTTCTCCAAAAGAAAGTTGAAGAAATATCATGTAACCCAGGCAAGGATGAACTCATGGTGTTAAGTTGATAAAAATTCCTAGTTTGTGAGAAGGTTGGCTACAGAAAAGAAATTCAATACCTCTGAGGCAATGATGAAGCATTCAAAATGTGATCTGTTTCTTGAATGTCCCTATGATGATCATCAAAATTTCCTTCCTTGTCTGTACATTGGCTGAAACCACAAAATTATAGAAATGAAATATGGATGGTTACTTAAATTACCATTTGCATTTACATTATACCTAAAGTGGGAAAAAAATATGTACCCAACAGGCAAGAAAGACCTTGCAGTTTTAAGCTGATCAGATTGTTGGTCTTCCTCTTCGAAATAGGTGAAAGATTCTTCATTTTGTGAACATTGTCTGCCAGGGAAAACAAAACATAGATTACATGAACTGCAACATTTACATATCTTCCAAGAAAGTTCCCGTAAAAAGACATCTTCCAAGAAGGGCAAATAAAGATCACAAACCTTTGACGCGAGGAAGAAGAATTGTCATTCTCCGTTGTATGTGTACTCAGGTCATCACCTGGTAGTATCATTGAAGCATGTTCAGGGCACAACACATGACCTTTATTCTAGCACGTAAAAGATGAACATGTCAGAGCATGACATTATAAGTTGTAAAAAATACAGACCATTGGACCAACAGCAAAAGATCTTACATCCCAGCGGCAATCAACAATCTTCAATGCACACGGAACGTGAAAACTCTTTGGGCAACGTTTGTAATAACAACCAAGGGCTGCTCCCAGGAGTCCACATCTTCTGCATCTCAGCCTTGATGCACGCCTGATTTCTGACTCCATGTTTATAACAATGCCATCCTTAATCCATACTTCAGGAGTCCTTAACAAAAAAAGATCAGTAAGAACAGAAAATGAAAGGGTCGTTTAGATTAACATTGAACTGAACAGATAAAAAAGGCAAACACTGTCGCATCTTAAAACTACACTGAAATGGCATGACAATAAACCCAAATTATCTACATTAGTATAAAGAGTTTAACACTGTCTACACAGAATACAGTACCCTACCACTCCAGGCATTTCTTATGGACATAGATGGCATTTGATGAGTTGCCCTCATGAATAGGCAGAACTCTTCCCTTTAGATAACGTACCATTGGACCATGAACCTGAAATAGGAGGAAACACAATGCCAGTGACCCAGTGTGATGACTTCAGCACATCAGCTGACACAATTAACAATTTAAATTGTATTACCTGGCCCGTTCTAAATGAATGGCAGAAAATGCATTCATCTTCAAATAAGTCGATAGGAGTTAGCAGTTTCTTCAATTCAGTAGTACCTCCATTGTCGTCGGACAAGACATGTTTTGTGGACACATTGCTTTCTCTATATGAAAGCTTATTTGGACCTATCTTATTTTGCTCAACCCGAGGAGAAGAAATCTTTGTGGTGCCTGCCATAATTTTCTCACTTTGACCTTTCATCAATGATGCCTTTATAATATACAGCAGAAAATGTATCAGCAAAAAGGTGAGAACATATATGCTGTCAACTAGTTTAGAAGTCGAAGTAAAAAAACAAGAAGATAAATGTAACCTTTGACGCCCTAGCAAGCCTGGGTCTAGTTGGAGAGTTGAATTGTCCGGTCAACTTAACCCTCTGCACTTGACGTTGCTCGAGTACATTGTTCTGCATTTGATCTTGCTTAATGACATAGACGGTACCACCATCCAGTTCTCCTAATGTTTTAACCAGTCTCTCGGAGGTACTCATAGAAGTAGGATCTATACTGGTATTTCGGCAAAGACAGCAAAAGAAAAAAGGAAAAAAAAAACTGAGTGTGAGTCGAGCTGTTAGAAATGTGTTAACTAGAATAAGCATAAGCTCAAACGGTCGGTGGACTACATCTCTGTTCAAAATTACCAGACCTGTGACTAACATGAAACCTGCTGGCATGCTTGATGAAATCAGATGCGAAAGGCATCAGAAATCAGAAAGTAAAAAAAACAAAAATAAATAAATATGACTGTGCACCTGCCTCCCAGCCTTGTACTAGTATAAATGACGGAGACGTTGATCAAATTTTGCTTTATGTAGGACAGTGGCGACTGGCGAGATACATCTCGGCGGATCATTTCGCCAGAATTGATTTTGGCTCCATTTGTGGAACATGAGACTAGTGCTACTTTTTGACAGACTAGTGCCACATTCTGACGGAACATATATAGGGAGCCACTAATCATCGGGGAATCAGGTTTGTGCCCCAGAATGCATGTTCCCCCGAATCAGATAAAACGAATCGTAAAGGACTCCAAAACTACTAAGAACAGTGACCCTCCCATCGCCGGTCGCTGCCACATCGGCCTCGCTGCCGCGTCGGAGCCATCCATCGGTGCTCCTCCAGCCGCGTCGTAGCGATCCATCAATGCTCCTCCGCACCACACAGGCGCGCAAGAAACGGAGGGAGAAGACGAGGCGACATGGGGTTGGAAATGAGACCGACGAACTGCAACCGGAAGAAGGGAAGGCGATGGAGAGAGACAGAGGGAGAGAATGCTGCGCGGACGAACTCACCTATCACCTGGACCTGGTGTTGCGCTTGCGCATCCGCGGGTTGCTTTTGAAATTTGAAACCTTCGTAAATCCTCCTCCGACCCTGCTGCCACCCGTAGCAAGTAGACGCGGGAGCCTAGGCGACGCATAGAGAGAGGCAGTGGTACGGCAATAAAGGCAGGGGACGGGACGGGACGGGGACAAGGCGAAAGGGTGCGCCGCCCGGCGATTTGATGGCAGCCGTCATGCGTGGCGAGCAGGAACCTTTCTTTGCTTGTTACCAGTAGCAGCAGGGCCTTAGCCCCAGTTTAAATGTTAGAATTAGGAGGGTGAATTTGAGAGTATGATGTCACTTCGTAATCATTGCACTACTGTAGTATTTCGTTTGTATTTGTGGAAAATTATCTAAAAATTAATTAATTAGGCTCAAAATGTTCGTCTCGCAGAGCACAACAAAACCGTGTAATTAGTTTTTGATGTTATGACATTTTAATTTGATGAAAAATCTTCTTTTTACATAGTAAATTTAGGAGTGGAATTTAGGATCTGTTTCAGGAGCCTTAGTCTACTCCCTCGAGTCAAGCCAGTGCCAGTGGTCACAGACGTACTGTAGCTCATTTCACGGTCACACGCATAGTCGTGCATGGTTTGGTTAAGGCCTTGGCCATGTTTAGATGCCAAATTTAAGATCCAAAATTTGAGAGGCATATGTCCCATCGTAATCATTGCGGTACTGTAGCATTTCGTTTGTATGTGCAAAAAATTGTCAAAAAATGATTAATTAGGCTCAAAATGTTCGTCTCGCAGAGTACAACAGAACTGTGTAATTAGTTTTTTTATTTTATCTATTTCATGCATGTTATGACATTTTGATGTGATGGAGAATCTTCTTTTTCATAGTAAATTTAGGGGTGAAATTTTGGAAGTAAACAAGACCCTTGTTTAGATACCAAATTCCACACCCAAATTCACTATGCAAAAAGAAGATTCCCCATCACATCAAAATGTCATAACATGCATGGAGTACTAAATGTAGATAAAATCAAAAACTAATTGCACAGTTTTGTTGTACTCTACGAACATTTGAGTCTAATCAATTAATTTTTGAACAATTTTTCACACATACAAACGAAATGCTACAGTGCGCACGTACCCCCAAAACTCCCAAATTTGAGAACTAAAGAAGGCCTAAAACGGAAAATGCCATAAACTATCACTACAGATGGCTACAGACTGCGCACAATGCTACCACGAACTCCAGAAGAGATCAACAGGAAGGCCAACAAGAGAAAGTGAGAAACTAATCCCCAGCCCCAAAAATCCAAGTGCTCAATGCCACAAGGAACCGCAGAAGCATAACCACGGCAGCCATTTTCCAAGATAGGGAATCCATTCGTTCGTCCTCGTCATGGTATTTAGTAACGCCCACAGGCAACAAAGCCGAAACAAACCAAAGTCTTGCTAATGCAACCGAGGTTTTACAAAAAAGAGGATTCAGTGCGACTGAGTGAGGCTCAAGGAGCAGCGACTGGTGGGACGAGTTCGGCACTCTCAGAGCTTTCAGCGCTTGCCGCCACCGCCGCCCAGCTTGGGGCCCTTGGAGCCCTTCTGGACCGCGCCCTTGTTTTGCGACTTCTGGGACTTGGCCACCTCTGCCTTCTTCGCCTTCTTCTCGTCCTTGGTCTTCTTGATGCGCTCCTTGATCTCACTGCAGAGTCATATGGCAACAGTTCAAAATGAGTGGAAAGGTAGTACATGGGTTTCTGTAAACTATCACTTCAGAGAACAAAGCAACTTCATGCCATGGTTATCATTATCATCAAGCATAAATGGCAGCTTCATGCAAGTGACAGAAAACATACCGCAAAGCCGCCTCCCTAGCAGCATCGCGGACCTCAGGCTTCTCAGCTCTCTTCTTCTGGATCACTTCCAAGGAAGCACCAACAATTGACCTGGAGTACGGCTTCTTGGTGGTGCGGCGCCTCTTCTTGACAGCTTCAGCATGGATATCCTACAGGCAGAAATGACAAAAGTATATGAGAAATTATTGCATCAACAGAAATTTGACGCAGCAATCGTGAATATCCACATCAAAGAAACAAGCTGATAGACATAAAAAAGAAATTTGAGGTTAAGTCTACACATAACACAGTCACGTGATTCAGAAGACAAATGCCTAGATGAATATATCTATGTACATGCACACCATTTTGAGATAGCTTAAATGCATCTAAATCCAATTTGACCCTGAATGGCATTCCATGATTAACTAGAACCACATTAGAAAATCCACCTTCCATTGTTTAACAAAGTGGGTTATATATCAGAGATAATGGATCAAAACAGAACTGAATAACCAGTATAATTCAGGCAGAGGTCTATACAATACCTTCTTGTGCTGCTTCCTGTACATTGCTGTCCAGGTAAGCTTGGCGGGCTTCAGGCGGTTGTGGAAGTAGCGCTTGCATTTTGAGTTTGCAAAAAGGAACACCTGTAAAACAGATAAAAATATCTTGAATAACGGTACTCCAAGCTTATAGATATTCCTGCCAGTAAATGTATAGACAAATAACCTGGGAGTCAGCACGGATGAACCGGATGCCTTTCCCTGGATAAATCTTCTGACCACTGAAACGGCAAAGTTCCGTCCTGCATGGAAATCATACTTAGAATAATTTCTAGATCGGTGACTCCAACTGGTACAGAGTAGTTTAACAAGATCTCAGAACATGCAGCAATTGCAATCATAGAATTACAAACTTACTTCAGCACCATCTTCTCAGCTCCAAGAAACCTTCACAAACTCCTGCAAATTTTCCAAGAACGAAAGACAGAAAATCAGCATCCATCATATGAGCTTGCGACAATGCATGCAAGCACATGGCCTGACAAATCTACTACAATGGATTAGGCAATCACATCATTTTGCAGCCATACAAAAATATCAGGATTTGACAGGCAGCAGAAACACAACCAAAGTAAGCTCCTGCCGCAAGGGTGCTACCCTGGTCAATCTCGCACATCAATGAAATAGGCAACTATGCAACGCCAAAGGCCATAGCACCTGAGTGCGTGTGCTTTCAATTCGAAAGGGTCTCACAAACACCTAATAAAGAACCAAAAAAAGATGCAGAACTCAAAAGATTTCAGCTGTCGGGGGACTACTGGCAGCAGAAACACGGAACAAATCTCTACTGCAAAGCGGGTTCCCTAGTCCATATAGCACTCGAAAAATTTTAGGCAACTACGCCATAGTAACAGCTATAGAGATCGAACTCCAGAAGAGATCAACAGGAAGGCCAACAAGAGAAAGTGAGAAACTAATCCCCAGCCCCAAAAATCCAAGTGCTCAATGCCACAAGGAACCGCAGAAGCATAACCACGGCAGCCATTTTCCAAGATAGGGAATCCATTCGTTCGTCCTCGTCATGGTATTTAGTAACGCCCACAGGCAACAAAGCCAAAACAAACCAAAGTCTTGCTAATTTAACCGGGTTTTACAAAAAAGAGGATTCAGTGCGACTGTGGCTCAAGGAGCAGCGACTGGTGTGACGAGTTCGGCACGCTCAGAGCTTTCAGCGCTTGCCGCCACCGCCGCCCAGCTTGGGGCCCTTGGAGCCCTTCTGGACCGCGCCCTTGTTTTGCGACTTCTGGGACTTGGCCACCTCTGCCTTCTTCCTGATCCGTCGTTCCCTGGGAAGGGAAACCCTAAAATCACAACACACACGGATCCAACTCAAAGCCCAAATGGATGCGCATACCTACCGATGTAGGTCTATCTACTCGCACGAAAACCAGATCACGGAATGGAAAAGAGAACCGATTTAGGGACGGTTCCAGCGCAGGATGATGCGAGCACCGGAGCTAGTGGCTCTCTAGGGCAGGAACTAGGGGAGGGAGGCTTGGATGGATGCCGTACCTTCGGAGCGGAGCCGCGAGGAGGGCGGTGGCGGCGGCGGCGGCGGAGAGGAGGGAGCGAGCGAGCAAGCGAGGGTTCGTGTGGCTCCGCGAGGGTTTCTTATGAGCTTGCGTGAGCGGGCTGGCCGGCTGGGTGGGCTCGGATAGGCTGTGAAGTTGACCGCTCGCTGGCCCAATAACTGCGCTGTGTGCTTCGGCCCAATACTCGCTTTGGCGACCTTAGGCTCAATAGTTGCTTCATAGGCTTTTAAGTCCTAAATCGCGTGACTATGGGCCGTGTCCCATTATTTCTACGCTCTCAGGTTTGTTTTTTCGTTACAAATCAGAGTTGACCGCGCTAAGCGTCTACTGTCTTTAACTATTCCCTTCTCTTCGCTGCACAGATTCAACTGCAAAATTCCGCGCACGCACTTACTAAAAGATCGAGACGGCGAAGTCACAGCCAACAGCATTTATGTTTTATCCATTTTTCGAATATTTCACAATCTATTATCTTAATACAATAGTGTTAAAAGGAGCCACCACATTCGCCGAGTGGACCAAGAAATTCCTACGTTACTCTAAAAAAGAGAAGGATATGGACCGTTAGATTTTATAAAGATCTAACGGTGTATATTTATCACATTAATCTAAAAAGAAGAAGGATGCAAACCGTTGAATTTTACGAAGATCTATCGGTATATATTAAATTACGATGATTTGCTCAATCCGAGATAACTGAATCTGAACTCCGAATTGTAAAAGGAAAAGGAAAAAAAAGGTTCACATCGTATCGAATCTGAACTCCAAATTGTAAAGAAAAAAAAGGATCACATCAAATAATTCTCCATTTCATGACCGTATCCTTTTTCCAGCGATGTAATTGCCGTTGTAAAAGGAAAAAGGGAAAAAAAAGTCACATCGAATCGTATCGTATCTGAATCTGAACTCCAAATTGTAAAAGAAAAAAAGAAAAAGGATCACATCAAATAGTTCTCCGTTTCATGACTATTACCTTTTTCCAGCGACGTAATTGTCCGCCACCACCCCTACACAGTCGGCGCGCGGCCGTCCACGGCCACTGCAGGAGACCTCCGCCGCTACCACCGTGCAGCCGTTTGGGGCCGCCGTAGGAGGCCTCCACCATCGTCGTGAGAGTCCTCGTCGTCGGTGTGCGACCGTCCACCGCCGTGAGGCCGTTCTTCGTCGCCGCCGCCGCGGAGGCCATCCACGGCCGCCGCCCGTGCGCCTTCGGAGTTCGGGTTTCGGCCGCTCCACGCGTCGCCGGAGGGCGGCGGGGATAAAGGCGGCGACGACCGTCCACAGCCGCCACTGCGCAGCCGTCCATGGCACCATTGGAGGCTTCCACTGTGGTCGCGAGGCTGTCCGCGGCCGCCGTGGGAGCCTTCCACCGTCGTCGTGCGACCGTCCATGGCCAATCGGAGGTCGTCCATCACCGCGGGAGCCTCCCGCGCATCGCCGGAGGACAGCAGGGCTGAAGGTAGCCAGCCGGGGAAACTGGCACCTTTGCCGCCGCCACTAGAGGGGGAAGATAGAGGGGGAGAGCTAGGGTTGGGAGGGAGTAGTGACATCGGTGAAAGAAAAGGAGAAAAAGAGATGGGTGGGCTCACATGTTGATAGTTGGTATAGAGTACGAGATATAGTGGATAACGGATGCAGAAGAAATTGATATAGAGAGAATCTTAATGACTAGATAAGAATATTTCTTTTAGAGGATGAGAATAGAGTATGACAAGTGTGAACGGCCTGAAGTGTCATGTGCCCTTCCACGTTCCTCTATATAGGAGGCACAGTTCACCAATGAGTGGAGGACAACACGTCGATTTGCACCTCCCTATTTAGGTAGCTTCCAAATTCACCATCCATTCTCAGGGGTCTATAGAAAGCCTTATATTTATGAGGCTACTGCTGGAGTTGTAGCAATTTTATGGTCCTTAAAAAAAGAGGTAGCCTCCATTTAGTATTTGAACAGTCTGGTTTGTGAGTTATTGGTGGAGTTAATCTTAATAATATAATGTTATTACCATATTGATTGAAAAAAATACACATTGTTAGATTTTGGTAAGATCTATATTAACCATTAAAGTCCATTGATTAGAGTAATAAATAGTTAAATTCTAAATTAAATAAATAAAGAAATTATAAGTTGATCAGAGAATCATTGTCAAATACAATTAGTAAATATAAGCTTGTATCATTAATTCATACCAACATATACATGATGATAAAAATGATAAGTTTGGGCACATTTGGACGAACGGTATTGACAATGAAACAACAGATATTTAAATAAAATTATATTTAAATTAAAGAAATGTAAATATTGATATAAAAATAAAAAACTAACTAGCTGTACAAATTTACGCGGACCAGCTCGCTAGTTTAATTAACACGTTGGTCTTATCTGACGATCTGCCAAACGAGTACTCCGTAGGACGTCGAATGGCCTATGCTGACGGTAGTAGGACGTCGAATGGCACAACACAACCTCGTGACGTGAGAGGCCCCGTCACGTCCTGGCGACATTCTTGGCGCCTGACGCGATCCGTCGTGCTCGCGACGACGATCAGTGGAGGAGCCTTGGCGCCTTGCATTGACGATTCGAACGTCTCGTCGGCCTCGCACGCTTGGTCGATCACGTCGCGCTGTCTCGACGGATCGACCGAGAGCTAGCGCAGGTGGTGGGTTTCGCAGTAGGCATTTACCGGTGCCAGGGTGCATACCACCCGGAACCCGCCTGTGGCAGTGCACGAGCGCGTACCGTCGCTGTCGCCGTCCGCCAACCACACCGCACCGCGCGTCTGGCGCCGGTGTTTTCGCCGCCGGAGCCGGACGGGTGCCGTAGAATTTCCGCAGAATTTCCAGCAGGAGCCCGGAGTGGCACACACACAGCCCAGCCTGCTCGTTGCCACGCTGTGCCGTACACTCTCGGATGAGTGATGCTGGCTGAGCCATCCGTGAGCCTGAGACGTACATTCCCAATACACGCCTCTAGCTCATGGCGATCGATCCCATTATCCCAACACCACCGGCAACCATGGCATGCTGGCTGAGCTCTATCTGCCAACGACACCCCTGACGCTCGCGTCGCTCCCCGCGTGGGGCGACCGAGCGCATCCCCTCCCCAAAACAAAAACCCTAACCGCCGCCCCTTTGACCGCCGCGCCGCCGCCGGAGCGGGTCGCCGGATGCCCGCGCGGCCCGTGGGGAGGGCTGGCTTCGGCTGGCGTGCGTGTCTGCGTGTGGATGTATCCCGAAGCCTAAGTGCTGCGGAGGTCCGACGGTGGGCAGCACGGTAGTGGTGGCTGGAGGCTGCTGCGGTTACTTTCATCGTCGATGTCCCCGTGTGAAGAGTGGGCCTCACTAGCCCATCGGTGCGCCGGTGAGCCGAGCAGGGTGTCACAACACTCGTGTCGTTAGTCGACGGTCAGGTCGAGGGGTGCCTAAGTGCTCGTCCCTCACGGTACCGGCGGCTGAGGCTAGAGTTGTGGTGCATTGTGTTCTTCATCGACGGGCCGGCATTGGGCGGAGCTTCGGGCGAAAGTCTATTCCGGCGTTGGTGTCGGTTTCAGCAATGGCGGCGTCTTAGGATGTCGTGAACCTCTTTGGAGGAGCTGGTTGAGAGGCTCCCTGCTTGGTCTTTGATTTTCCAGGTGAAAACCTTTCTCC